>JAREIS010000719.1:0-75371 GCA_030060385.1 Muscicapa striata striata | reverse complement strand
CAGCCCCAAACCAGCCCCAAAGCAGCCCAAACGCCCCAAACCAGCCCAACCAGCCCCAATCCAGCCCCAAACCAGCCCCAAACAGCCCCAAACCAGCCCCAAACCAGCCCCAAACCAGCCCCAATGCAGCCCCAAATCCAGCCCCAATCCAGCCCCAACCAGCCCAAACCAGCCCCAAACCAGCCCCAAACCAGCCCCAAACCAGCCCCAAACCAGCCCAAACGCAGCCCCAAACACTCCAGCCCCAAATCCAGCCCAAACCAGCCCAATCCAGCCCCAAACCAGCCCCAAACCAGCCCCAAACCAGCCGCAAACCAGCCCCAAATCCAGCCCCAAATCCGGCCTCAGATTCCCTCCAAGACCGTCCGAGTTTTGAGGTTTTTGGGACGAGTTTTGTTTTTTTGGCTGAGTTTTGGGTTTTTGGGCTCAGTTTTGGGTTTTTTTTGGGCTGAGTTTTGGGGGTTTTTGGGCTGAGTTTTGTTTCTTTGGGCCGAGTTTTGGTTTTTTTGGGCTGATTTTTGGGGGTTTTTGGGCCGAGTTTTGTTTTTTTGGACCGAATTTTGGATTTTTTCGGGCCGAGTTTTGTTTTTTTCGGGCCGAGTTTTGTTTTTTCGGGCCGAGTTTTGGTTTTTTGGACCAAATTTTGTTTTTCAGTGTAATTTTGTTTTTTCTTTGGGCAGTTTTGTTTTTGAGTTTTGTTTTTTTGGCCGAGTTTTGTTTTTCGGGCCGAGTTTTGGTTTTTTTGGGCTGATTTTTGGGGGTTTTTGGGCCGAGTTTTGTTTTTTCGGGCCGAGTTTTGTTTTTTTGGGCCGAGTTTTGTTGTTTTGGGCCGAGTTTTGTTTTTTCGGGCCGAGTTTTGTTTTTTTGGGGAATTTTGGGGGATTTTGGGGAATTTTGGGGAATTTTGGGGGAATTTGGGGGAATTTTGGGACAGGAGGACGATGCCCCACTCGTCACCTGGAAAAAAAAATTTTTTTTTTTTTTTTCCCGATTCTTCAATTAAATTCAAATTCAATTAATTCAAATTCAATGAATAACATTGAATTAAATTCTTAAATAAAGAGAAACAAAATAGAATAAATAAATAAATAAAATAATAATATATATTTTATAAAAACATAATAGCATAATAATAGAATAATAGAATAATAATAGAATAATATTATAATATAATAGTATAATAGTATAATAATATAACATATTAATATAACATATTATTATAATAATATTATTATATAATAATATAATAATATAATAAAATAATATTATAATATTATAGAATAATAATATAATATAATAATTTGATAATTTAATAATACAATAGTATAATAATATAATAATACAATGATTTGATAATTTGATAATTTAATAATCTAATAATTTATAATAATATACCTTAATTAAAATAATACAATTAAATTAATAAAATTAAATTAACACAAATTAGTACAATTAAATTAACACAATTAAATTAATTAAAATATAATGAGAATGAGAATGAGAATTCATGGGAAAAAAAAATGGGGGGGTCAGGGGTAAAACGAGGGGTTCTGAAGGGAAAATCGCTGAAAAATGGAAATATCGCCGTTAAAAAATGGAAATATTAGTCCAAAAATGGAAATATTAGTTCAAAAATGGAAATATCCACCCCTAAAAATGGAAATATCCTTCAAAAAAACAAAATATCCCCCCCAAAAAATGGAAATATCCATCCAAAAATTGAAATATCCATCCAAAAAAATGGAAATATTAATCCAAAAAACGGAAATATTAATCCAAAAATGGAAATATTAATCTAAAAATTGAAATATCCACCCCAAAAAATGGAACTATCCCCCAAAAAACCAAAATATCCCCCAAAAAATTGCAATATCCATCCAAAAATGGAAATATCCATCCAAAAAAATGGAAACATCTACCCCAAAAAAAGGAAATATCTCCCCAAAAATGGAAATATCCCCCCCAAAAACCAAAATATCCCTCCCCCAAAAATGGAAATATCCATCCAAAAAAAAGGAAATATTAATCCGAAAAGGGAAATATCTCCCCAAAAATGGAAATATCCCCCCAAAAACAAAATATCCCTCCCCAAAAAATGGAAATATCCATCGAAAAAGTTGGAAATATTAATCCAAAAATGGAAATATTAATATAAAAATGGAAATATTAATCCAAAAATGGAAATATCCACCCAAAAAATGGAAATATCCCCTCAAAATGGAAATATTCCCCCAAAAATGGAAATATTCCCTGAAATCCATCCCAAAAATGGAAATATTCCCCCAAAAAACCAAAATATCCCTCCCTCAAAAATGGAAATATCCATCAAAAGAATGGAAATATCCATCCAAAAACCAAAATTCCCCAATTCTGACCCCAAAAAATCCAATTTCTGCCCCAAAATCCCAATTCTGACCCCCCAAAATCCCAATTCTGACCTCAAAAAATTCCAATTCTGACCCCAAAATCCCAATTCTGACCCCAAAAAAATCCCAATTCTGACCCCAAAAATCCCCAATTCTGACCCCAAAAATCCCAATTCTGACCCCAAAATCCCCAATTCTGACCCCAGAAAATCCCAATTCTGACCCCAAAAATCCCAATTCTGACCCCAAAAAATCCCCAATTCTGACCCCAAAAAAATCCCAATTCTGACCCCAAAAAATCCCAATTCTGACCCCAAAATCCCAATTCTGACCCCAAAATCCCAGTTGTTGGGGGATGCAGAGGGGGGCAGGGAGGGATTTGTGCGATTTGTGGGAATTGTGGGAATTGTGTGAGGGACATTTATGGGATGTAGGGATTTGTGGGAGCTGTGGGGATTTCTGGGATCTGTGGGATCGCTGGGATGCGGGAGGGGTTTGTGGGGTTTTTGGGATTTGTGGGATCGCTGGGATCGCTGGGCAGAGCCGTGAGGCGGCAGCGCGGGATTGGCTGAGGGGAACGGGAAACCGGGATACAGGGAAACAGGGATACAGGGATACAGGGACACAGGGATACAGGGATACAGGGATACAGGGATACAGGGATACAGGGATACAGGGATACAGGGATACAGGGATACAGGGATACAGGGATACAGGGATACAGGGATACAGGGACACAGGGATACATACAGGGATACAGGATACAGGGATACAGGGATACAGGGATACAGGGATACAGGGATACAGGGATACAGGGATACAGGGATACAGGGATACAGGGATACAGGGATACAGGGATACAGGGATACAGGGATACAGGGATACAGGGATACAGGGATACCGGGATACAGGGATACAGGGATACAGGGATACAGGGATACAGGGATACAGGGATACAGGGATACAGGGATACAGGGATACAGGGATACAGGGACACAGGGATACAGGGATACAGGGATACAGGGATACAGGGATACAGGGATACAGGGATACAGGGATACCGGGATACAGGGATACAGGGATACAGGGATACAGGGATACAGGGATACAGGGATACAGGGATACAGGGATACAGGGATACAGGGATACAGGATATAGGGATACAGGATACAGGGATAGGATAGGGATACAGGGATACCGGGATACAGGGATACAGGGATACAGGGATACAGGGATACAGGGATACAGGGATACAGGGACAGGGATACAGGACACAGGGATACAGGGATAAGGGATACAGGGATACAGGGATACAGGATACAGGGATACAGGGATACAGGGACACAGGGATACAGGGATACCGGGATACAGGGATACAGGGACAGGGACAGGGACACAGGGATACAGGGATACGGATACAGGGATAGGGAACAGGATACAGGAACAGGGAACAGGGATACAGGATACAGGGATACGGATAGGGATACAGGACAGGATCGGGATACAGGGATACGGGATCAGGATACAGGGATACGGGATCAGGATACAGGGAACAGGGATAGGGATAGGATACAGGGATACAGGATACAGGGATACAGGATACGGATCAGGGTAGGGATACAGGGATCGACGGATACAGGGATACAGGAACAGGATCAGGACGAGACAGGACAGGGATACAGGGATACAGGGATAAGGATACAGGGATACAGGGATACAGGGATAAAACAGGGATACAGGGATACAGGGAACAGGATACAGGATGCAGGGATACAGGGACAGACAGGGATACAGGGATACGGGATACAGGAACAGGGATACAGGGCACGAGGGATAGGGTACAGGGATCAGGATAACGGGATACGGGATACGGGATACAGGGATCGGGATACGGGACGGATACAGGGATACAGGATACAGGGAACAGGGAACAGGGATACAGGGATAGGATGACAGGGATACAGGGATACAGGATACAGGATACAGGGATACAGGGATACAGGGATACAGGGATACAGGGATACAGGGATACAGGGAACAGGGATACAGGGATAGGAGGGATCGGGAACAGGGATACAGGGAGGATACAGGGATGGACAGGGATACGGACAGGAACAGGAACAGGGATACAGGGAACGGGACAGGAGGCGGATACAGGACAGGGATACAGGAACAGGAAAGGATACAGGATACAGGGAGCGATACGGGATACAGGATACGGATACAGGAACAGGATCAGGGATACGGGAACAGGATACAGGAAGTCAGGGATACGGATACAGGATGGATAGGGATAGGAAGGATCACAGGGACAGGATACGGAGATAAGGAACGGGATACAGGGATACAGGGATACAGGGATCATGGGAACAGGATACGGGAACGGGGATACAGGATACGGAAGAGAACGGGATACGAGGATACAGGATACGGATACAGGGATACAGGGAACAGGGATACAGGGATGACAGGATACAGGAGGATGACAGGGAACAGGGAACAGGACAGGATACGGGATACAGGATACAGGATAAGGTACAGGGATCAGGACAGGGAAGGAGGGAACAGGACAGGGACGGATACAGGATACAGGATCGGATACAGGGATACAGGGACAGAAGGAACAGGGAACAGGGATACAGGGATACAGGGATAAGGATAGGAACGGATCAGGGATCAGGTCAGGAACGAGATACAGGGATCGGGAACAGGGAACAGGATCAGGGATACGGACGGGATACAGGAAGAGATACAGGATACAGGATACAGGGATACCGGGATACAGGACGATGGATACAGGAACAGGAACGGATACGGAAGGGATACGGGAACGACGGATCAGGAACAGGGATACAGGAACAGGGAACAGGAGGATACAGGGATCAGGATAGGGACAGGATCAGGTCAGGATCAGGATACAGGGATACAGGAACAGGGATACAGGGATACAGGGAGGATACAGGGATACAGGGATACAGGGATACCGGGATACAGGGATACAGGGATACAGGGATACAGGGATACAGGGATACAGGGATACAGGGATACAGGGATACCGGGATACAGGGATACAGGGATACAGGGATACAGGGATACAGGGATACAGGGATACAGGGATACAGGGATACAGGGATACAGGGATACAGGGATACAGGGATACAGGGATACAGGATACAGGATACAGGATACAGGGATACGGATCAGGATACAGGGATACAGGGAACAGGAAGAGACAAGGACGGGAATACAGGGATACAGGGACAGGATCAGGGATACAGGACCAGGATACACAGCAGGATACAGGGATACAGGGATACAGGGAACAGGGATACGGATGACAGATACGGGGATACAGAGGATACAGGATACGGATACAGGGATACAGGGAACGGGATACAGGGATACGGGATCGGGAGGATACAGGGATACGGGATACGAAGGGACAGGATAGGAACGAGGAGATACAGGATAGCAGGGATACCAGGATCGGATACAGGGATACAGGGATACGGACGGAACAGACAGATACGGAACAGGGATACAGGATACAGGAACAGGATAGGAACAGGGATACAGGATACCGGACAGGAACAGGGAACAGGATGGGAACAGACAGGAACAGACAGATACAGGAACAGGATACAGGAACAGGAAAGGATACGGGACGAACAGGGACAGAGGATACAGGATACAGGATACAGGATACGAGGATACAGGGAACAGGGATCAGGGATCAGACGGAACAGGGATACGGGATACAGGATCATCGGATACGGAACGGATAGGGGATCATCAGGGATACAGGATGCAGGGATACAGGATACAGGGATACAGGAACAGGAACGGACAGGATAATCAGGGACTGGACGGATCAGGGATACAGGGAACAGGGATACGGAACAGGGATACAGGGCAGGGATACAGGATACAGGGATACAGGGACAAGGGATACAGGGATACAGGGACACAGGGATGACAGGATACCGGGATACAGGGATACAGGGATACAGGGATACAGGGATACAGGGATACAGGGATACAGGGATACAGGGATACAGGGATACAGGGATACAGGGATACAGGGACACAGGGATACAGGGATACAGGGATACCGGGATACAGGGATACAGGGATACAGGGATACAGGGATACAGGGACACAGGGATACCGGGATACAGGGATACAGGGATACAGGGATACAGGGATACAGGGATACAGGGACACAGGGATACAGGGATACAGGGACACAGGGATACAGGGACACAGGGACACAGGGATACAGGGATACAGGGATACAGGGATACCGGGATACAGGGATACAGGGATACAGGGATACCGGGATACAGGGATAGAGGGATACAGGGATAGAGGGATACAGGGACACAGGGATACAGGGATACAGGGATACCGGGATACAGGGATACCGGGATACAGGAATACAGGGATACAGGGATACCGGGATACAGGGATAGAGGGATACAGGGACACAGGGATACAGGGATACCGGGATACAGGGATACAGGGATACCGGGATACAGGGATACAGGGATACCGGGATACAGGGATACAGGGATACAAAGATACCAGGAATGGGATACAGGGATACAGGGAATGGGAATGGGAATGGGAACGGGAGTTTCCCTCCTCGTTCAAGGCTCCCGGGGATCTCCTCGGGGCTCCTCGTCCCCCCGTCCCCGTCCTGTCCCCGCAGGGTTCGGGGTCACTGTGTGGAGTCCGGGGTCACTCTGGAGGGTCTGGGGTCACTGTGGGGCTCCGGGGTCACTCTGGGGTTCGGGGTCACTCTGGGGTCCGGGGTCACTCTGGGGGGTTCGGGGTCACTCTGGGGTTCGGGGTCACTCTGGGGGTCCGGGGTCACTCTGGGGGTTCGGTGTCACTCTGGGGGGTTCGGGGTCACTCTGGGGTTCGGGGTCACTCTGGGGTTCGGGGTCACTCTGGGGGGTTCGGGGTCACTCTGGGGTTCGGGGTCACTCTGGGGGGTCCGGGGTCACTCTGGGGGTCCGGGGGTCACTCTGGGGTTCAGGGTCACTCTGGGGTTCACACTCTGGGGTTCGGGGTCACTCTGGGGTCCGGGGTCACTGTGGGGGGTCCGGGGTCACTGTGGGGTCTGGGGTCAATGAGGGGTCCGGGGTCACTGTGAGTTTTGGGGTCTCTGTGGGGTTCGGGGTCACTCTGGGGTTCGGGGTCACTGTGAGTTTTGGGGTCTCTGTGGGGTTCGGGGTCTCTGTGGGGGCTCAGCCTCGAACCGAACCGGGCTGGGCTGGAGCTCACCCCGAGGGCGAAGGCAAAGCAGCAAAACCGGAGAAATTCTGGGGCCAAACGGGGCCTTTTTGGGGGTTTCTGGGGTGGGGGTGGAGGGAGAGCAACGCGAAACCTTCGGCTGCAGCAGCCTCGGGCCGGGAAAATCCCGGGAAATCCTGCGGGAAAAGCCTCGGGAGAACCCGGCCGGGCTCTCGGGGTCACGCTGCCCCCGGGCCGGGAGTTCCTGAATCCCAAAATCCCCGCGGGATCCCCGAGGGGGGCGGGGACCGCGCGGGGTGAAGGTTCCTGCGGGGATTTCCCGGGATCGCGGCTCCCCCGCCCCTCGCCCGGGGCGCTCCCGAACCCCCGCCGGGACCTGGGCCCTTCCCGAACCCCCGCCGGGACCTGGGCCCTTCCCGAACCCCCGCCGGGACCTGGGCCCTTCCCGAACCCCCGCCGGGATCTGGGCCCTTCCCGAACCCCCGCCGGGATCCGGGGCCCTTCCCGAACCCCCGCCGGGATCTGCGGCCCTTCCCGAACCCCCGCCGGGACCTGGGCCCTTCCCGAACCCCCGCCGGGATCCGGGGCCCTTCCCGAACCCCCGCCGGGACCTGGGCCCTTCCCGAACCCCCGCCGGGATCTGGGCCCATCCCGAACCCCCGCCGGGATCTGGGGCCGTTCCCGAACCCCCGCCGGGATCTGGGCCCTTCCCGAACCCCCGCCGGGATCCGGGGCCCTTCCCGAACCCCCGCCGGGACCTGGGGCCCTTCCCGAACCCCCGCCGGGACCTGGGCCCATCCCGAACCCCCGCCGGGATCTGGGGCCGTTCCCGAACCCCCGCCGATCTGGGCCCCTTCCCGAACCCCCGCCGGGACCTGGGCCCCTTCCCGAACCCCCGCCGGGGCCTTCCACCTGGGCCCTTCCCGAACCCCCGCCGACCTGGGCCCTTCCCGAACCCCCGCGCGCCTCAGCTGGATTTGGGATCATCCCCAGGTCTCCTCCCGGCTTTGGGATCATTCCCTGCTCTCCCCCCTGGATTTGGGATCATTCCCTGCTCTCCCCCTCAGCTTTGGGATCATTCCCTGCTCTCCCCCTCAGCTTTGGGATCATTCCCTGCTCTCCCCCCTGGATTTGGGATCATTCCCTGCTCACCCCCCTGGATTTGGGATCATTCCCAGACCTCCCCCTGGATTTGGGGTCCTGGTCCCCAAACCCCTCACTCTGTACCCTCTGCCCCATTCCCGTTCCCATTTCCATTCCTGTCCCCCCCATTCCCCCCCACTCCCCCCATCCCCCCATTCTCATTTCCCCATTCCCATTCCCATGCCCCCCAGTTCCCATTATCCCATTCCCATTATCCCATTCCCGTTCCCATTCCCATCCCCCCCAGTTCTCATTATCTCATTATCCCATTCCCATCCACCCGAGTTCCCACCATCCCATTCCCATTCCCATCCCCCCCAATTCCCATTACCCTATTCCAGTTCCCATTATCCCATTATCCCATTCCCACCCCCCCTAATTCCCATTATCCCATTCCCATCCCCCCCAGTTCCCATTATCCCATTCCCACTATCCCATTCCCATCCCCCAGTTCCCAGTATCCCATTCCCATTATCCCATTCCCATCCCCCCACTTCCCACCATCCCATTCCCACTATCCCATTCCCATCCCCCCCAGTTCCCATTACCCCATTCCCATTCCCATCCCCCCCAGTTCCCAGTATCCCATTCCCATTTTCCCATTATCCCATTCCCATTCCCATCCCCCAGTTCCCATTATCCCATTATCCCATTCCCATCCCCCTAGTTCCCAGTATCCCATTCCCATCCCCGAGTTCCCAGTATCCCATTCCCATTTTCCCATTATCCCATTCCCATTTTCCCACCATACCATTATCCCATTCCCATCCCCCCCAGTTCCCATTATCCCATTTTCCCATTATCCCATTCCCATCCCCCCCCAGTTCCCATTATCCCATTCCCATTTTCCCACCATCCCATTATCCCATTCCCATTATCCCATTCCCATCCCCCTATTATCCCATTCCCATCCCCCCCAGTTCCCATTATCCCATTATCCCATTCCCATCCCCCCCATTATCCCATTCCCATTCCCATCCCCCAGTTCCCACCATCCCATTATCCCATTCCCATCCCCCCATTTCCCACTATCCCACCATCCCATTCCCATCCCCCAGTTCCCACCATCCCATTCCCACCCCCTCACCCCCGTTCCCGCCCCGGCGCCTCCCGGGTTTTCGGGCCGGGCCTGCCGGGGCCCGCCCGGGCTTTCAGCGCCCCGAGCCCGGCCCGGCCCAGCCCAGCTCCCCCCGGCCCGCGCTCCGCGCCCCCATTCATCTGCGCTGGCAGCGCGGCGATCTTTAATTACGGTAATTATCGCCGCGGCCGCTCTCCGTGCCAGCCCCGCCTTTCCGCGGGACGCTTTTCCACCCTGCGATTTTTTGGGAGGGGCGCGCGGGACGAGCCCGGCGCTTCTCCCTCCTCGCTCGGCCGCGATCCCCGAGGGGGAACACCCCGATCCCAGCGCGGCCCCAAACCCGCGCCGCGGTGATTTCATGGCTTAGGCCGCGCCGCAGCGGTTTTTTTTTTTGGGCGGTTTTTTGGGAGCTTTGGCGGCGCTGCTGCCGTGCGAGCGGTGCCAGCGCCGCCCCGGGCGCCACCCGGGCCTGCCCCGGCTTTGGCGGAGCCGCCGCCGCGGCCCCGGCGGAGATTGAGCTCCGGTCCCTTCTCCCCTGGGGAGTTTTGGCTCCGGTCCCTTCTCCCCTGGCGGAGTTTTAGCTCCGGTCCCTTCTCCCCTGGCGGAGTTTCAGCTCCGGTTCCTTCTCCCCTGGCGGAGTTTCAGCTCCGGTCCCTTCTCCCCTGGGGGAGTTTTGGCTCCGGTCCCTTCTCCCCTGGGGGAGTTTTAGCTCCGGTCCCTTCTCCCCCGGGGGAGATTTTGCTCCGGTCTCTTCTCCCCTGGCAGAGTTTTCCTTCTCCCCTGGCAGAGTTTCAGCTCCGGTCCCTTCTCCCCTGGCAGAGTTTTGGCTCCGGTCCCTTCTCCCCCTCTCGTGTCCCGGTGCTCGCCCGCGCTTCGCTCCCGGCCAGGGCAGGGCCGGGCCGGGCCGGGCTCCGCGCCCCGGGTCCGTGCCAGGAGAGCTCCAGAGGGACCGTGCCCCATTCCCGGGAGATTCCAGCCGGGATTGGCACCTCTGGAATTCCGGGTCTGTGCCCCATTCCCGGGAGATTCCAGCCGGGATTGGCACCTCTGGAATTCCGGGTCTGTGCCCCATTCCCGGGAGATTCCAGCTGGGATTGGCACATCTGGAATTCCGGGTCTGTGCCCCATTCCCGGGAGATTCCAGCCGGGATTGGCACCTCTGGAATTCCGGGTCTGTGCCCCATTCCCGGGAGATTCCAGCCGGGATTGGCACCTCTGGAATTCCGGGTCTGTGCCCTTTCCCGGGAGATTCCAGCTGGGAATGGCACCTCTGGAATTCCGGGTCTGTGCCCCATTCCCGGGAGATTCCAGCCGGGATTGGCACCTCTGGAATTCCGGGTCTGTGCCCCATTCCCGGGAGATTCCAGCTGGGATTGGCACCTCTGGAATTCCGGGTCTGTGCCCCATTCCCGGGAGATTCCAGCTGGGATTGGCACCTCTGGAATTCCGGGACTGTGCCCCATTCCCGGGAGATTCCAGCTGGGATTGGCACCTCTGGAATTCCGGGACTGTGCCCCATTCCCGGGAGATTCCAGCCGGGATTGGCACCTCTGGAATTCCGGGTCTGTGCCCCGGGATTGGCACCTCTGGAATTCCGGGTCTGTGCCCCATTCCCGGGAGATTCCAGCCGGGATTGGCACCTCTGGAATTCCGGGTCTGTGCCCCTTTCCCGGGAGATTCCAGCCGGGATTGGCACCTCTGGAATTCCGGGTCTGTGCCCCATTCCCGGGAGATTCCAGCCGGGATTGGCACCTCTGGAATTCCGGGTCTGTGCCCCTTTTCCAGGGGATTTCCTGCAGGAATTGTGCCTTTGTGCCCCTTTTCCAGGAGATTTCCACCCGGGTTTGTGCCGCTTTTCCAGGACAATTCTACCCAAATCCAGGATTTTCTGGGATATTTTTGAGTTCTCTGAGAGATCCCAGAGCCGGGATTTCCCCGGATATTTTTGGGGCTCTCCAAGGAATCCCAAAATCAGAATTTTCTGGGATATTTGGGGCTTTCTATGGAATCCCAAACCCGGGATTTTCTGGGATATTTGGGGTCTCCAAGGAATCCCAAATCCAGAATTTTCTGGGCTATTTGGGCTCTCTATGGAATCCCAAACCCGGGATTTTCTGGGATATTTGGGGCTTTCTATGGAATCCCAGAACCGGGATTTTCTGGGATATTTGGGGTCTCCAAGGAATCCCAAATCCAGGGGTTTTCTGGGATATTTGGGGCTCTCTATGGAATCCCAAAACCAGAATTTTCTGGGATATTTGGGGCTTTCTATGGAATCCCAAATCCAGGATTTTCTGGGTATTTGGGGCTCTCTATGGAATCCCAAATCCGGGATTTTCTGGGATATTTGGGGTCTCCAAGGAATCCCAAATCCGGGATTTTCTGGGATATTTTGAGTTCTCTGAGGAATCCCAGAACCGGGATTTCCCGGGATATTTTTGGGGCTCTCCAAGGAATCCCAAACCCAGAATTTTCTGGGATATTTGGGGCTTTCTATGGAATCCCAGAACCGGGAATTTCTGGGATATTTGGGGTCTCCAAGGAATCCCAAATCCAGGATTTTCTGGGATATTTGGGGCTCTCTATGGAATCCCAAAACCAGAATTTTCTGGGATATTTGGGTCTCTCTATGGAATCCCAAACCCGGGATTTTCTGGGATATTTTGAGTTCTCTGAGGAATCCCAGAGCCGGGATTTCCCGGGATATTTTTGGGGCTCTCCAAGGAATCCCAAAATCAGAATTTTCTGGGATATTTGGGGCTTTCTATGGAATCCCAGAGCCGGGATTTTCTGGGGTATTTGGGGTCTCCAAGGAATCCCAAATCCAGGATTTTCTGGGATATTTGGGGCTCTCTATGGAATCCCAAATCCAGGATTTTCTGGAATATTTTTGAGTTCTCTGAGGAATCCCAGAGCCGGGATTTCCCGGGATATTTTTGGGGCTCTCCAGGGAATCCCAAAACCAGAATTTTCTGGGATATTTGGGGTCTCCAAGGAATCCCAAACCCGGGATTTTCTGGGATATTTTGAGTTCTCTGAGAAATCCCAGAGCCGGGATTTCCCGGGATATTTTTGGGGCTCTCCAAGGAATCCCAAAATCAGAATTTTCTGGGATATTTGGGGCTTTCGATGGAATCCCAGAACCGGGAATTTCTGGGATATTTGTGGTCTCCAAGGAATCCCAAATCCAGGATTTTCTGGGTATTTGGGGCTCTCTATGGAATCCCAAATCCGGGATTTTCTGGGATATTTGGGGTTTCCAAGGAATCCCAAACCCGGGATTTTCTGGGATATTTGGAGTCTCTAAGGAATCCCAAATCCAGGGGTTTTCTGGGATATTTGGGGTCTCCAAGGAATCCCAAATCCAGGGGTTTTCTGGGATATTTGGGGCTCTCTATGGAATCCCAAATCCAGAATTTTCTGGGATATTTGGGGCTTTCTATGGAATCCCAGAACCGGGAATTTCTGGGATATTTGGGGTCTCCAAGGAATCCCAAATCCAGGATTTTCTGGGATATTTGGGGTCTCCAAGGAATCCCAAAGCCGGGATTTTCTGGGATATTTGGGTCTCTCTATGGAATCCCAAACCCGGGATTTTCTGGGATATTTTGAGTTCTCTGAGAGATCCCAGAGCCGGGATTTCCCGGGATATTTTTGGGGCTCTCCAAGGAATCCCAAACCCAGAATTTCCCGGGATATTTCCAAGGTTGGGACCAAGCAGGGAGGGGTCGGAATTTTGGTTTTTGTCCCCAGAGCCCGGCCCTCGGAGCATCCTCCCCGTCCCGGCCGCTTCCAGAGGCGAATCCCGGGAATTCGGAGCCGGCCCGGGCGAGCTCGGGCAGGTCCCGACCCGGCGGCTCCGCCTGAGTCACCCCAAAATCCCCGGGATCTGCTCCGGGTTGGATCCAGGAGCTGCTGGGGGGGTTTGGGGAGAGGCCTGAAATGCAACAAAACTCAAAATAAAATTTTTAAAAATAAAATTTAGAATGAGGAAAAAGGGGAATGGGGGGAAAAAAAGGGAGAGGGAGGGGAAATTAAAGGGGGAAAAGGGAATAAAAGGGAAAGAAAAGGGGGAAAGGAAGGGGGAATAAAAGAGGAAGAGAGGGAAGGAAAAGAGGAAGAAATGGAGAAAAGGGGGAAATGGAAAGGGGGGAATGGAAATAAAAGGGGGAAAGGGAAAGAAAAGGGGGATAGGGAAAGAAAAGGGAAAGGGAAAGAAAAGGGGGAAAGGGAAGGGAAAGAAAAGTGGGATAGGGAAAGAAAAGGGGAAAGGGAAAGAAAAGGGGGAAGGGGGAAAGAAAAGGGGGATAGGGAAAGAAAAGGGGGGAAAGGGAAGGAAAAGTGGGATAGGGAAAAAAAAGGAGAGAAAAAAAAACAGGGAAAGAAAAGGGGGAAGCAAAGAAAAATCGTGAATAAAAATCAAAATTATCCAAAGAGGAGGCGGATCCCGGGTTTTCCCAGAATTCCCGCGGGAATCCCTCGGTGGGACAAAGAGGGAGAGGGAGAATTCCCTGGGAATTCCTGGCGAATTCCAGCGGCTGCCGGCGGGGCGAGGATCGGGGATCGCGGCCTTATCGGAGGATCGCTGAATCATTCCCGGGGGAATCCCGGGGGAATCCCGGGGGAATCCCTCCCTGCCGCGGGAACGGAGCGGGAGCGCGGGGACTGGCCGGGAATTCCGGGAATTCTCCGGGAATTCTCTGGGAATTCTCTGGGAATCTCGGAAATGATCTGGGAATCTCAGAAATTTTCTGGGAATCTCGGAGTTCGCCGTGGGAATCCCGGCCTTTATCTGGGGATCGGATCCCGGCTGGGATTTGGGAATTATCCCGGGATTTGGGTTATTCTGGGATGGAGGAGCGGGAGGCACCCCCGGAGCTGGGACTGGGGTTATCCCGGGATAGTGCTGGGAAAAACTTTGGGATCTCTCTGGGATAATTTTGGGATGCTCTGGGATCTCTCTGGGATAATTTTGGGATGGCTCTGGGATCTCTCTGGGATTCTGGCTCTGCCCGGATCCCCCCGAGCTCCCAAAATTCCAATCTCGGCGCTCCAGGACCCGGGTTTGGGGAGGGCAGAGGGGACAAGGCCCCCCCCGGGATCCCCCAAATCCCAGCGGGGGCTCCCAGCCCCTCCCAAATCCCAGAAATCCCCCAAATCCCGACATTCCCATTGATCCCAGCCCCTCCCAAATCCCAGAAATCCCCCAAATCCCAACATTCCCATTGATCCCAGCCCCTCCCAAATCCCAGAAATCCCCCAAATCCCAACATTCCCATTGATCCCAGCTCCTCCCAAATTCCAGAAATCCCCCAAATCCCAACATTCCCAAAAATCCCCCAAATCCCAACATTCCCATTGATCCCAGCCCCTCCCAAATTCCAGAAATTCCATAAATCCCCTAAATCCCAACATTCCCATCCATCCCAGTCCATCCCAAATCCCAACATTCCCATTAATCCCAGTCCATCCCATCATTCCCAGTTCCCTCCATCCCCCTCCAAACTCGGATTTTTCTCCTTTGGCTCCCCAAACTCCTTCCCCAATTTTCGCTTTTGTTTTTTTTTTTTTTTCTTTTCTTTTTTTTTTTTTTTTTTGTTTTTAATTTATTTCAGGACGATTTTCGCTGCCGGCCGCGGGGCAGATTCCTGGATTTACGATTCCTGGGAATGATTTATTCCCGGCGCGGCCCCTCCCCCTGTTGAAAGGTTTAAGATTCGCTCCCAGACAGGCTCCGAAAATTAGGGAAAAACAACAAAAACACACAAAAAAAAACCGAAAAAAAAAAAAAAAAAAGAAAGAAAGAAGAAAGGAAAAAAAAAAAAAAAAAAAGGATTTTCCTCGGAGCTGCGGCTGTAATTACACACCCCATAATACTCACCCCATAATCACGGGCACCGAACCCGGCAGAATTTTCCAGCAATGCTGCCGAGCCAGGGAAAAGCTGTTTTATGGGAAAAACCCGGCACGGCCGCGGCTCCGGGGGGTGGGAAAGGGGGAATTCGGGAATTCGGGAATTCGGGGCTGGAATTGGAAATTGGGGGCTGGGTTTGGGAATTCGGGGGGAAAAAACCCAGATGGATTTGGGAATTCAGGGTTGGATTTGGGAATTCAGGGTCGAATTTGGGAATTTCGGGGCTGGATTTGGGAATTAGGGGCTGGATTTGGGATTTCAGGGCTGGATTTGGGAATTCAGGGTCGAATTTGGGAATTTTGGAGCGGGATTTGGGAATTCGGGGCTGGATTTGGGAATTCAGGGCTGGATTTGGGAATTCAGGGCTGGATTTGGGAACTCGGGACTGGATTTGGGAATTCAGGACTGGATTTGGGAATTAGGGGCTGGATTTGGGAATTCAGGGCTGGATTTGGGAATTCAGGGCGGGATTTGGGAATTTCGGGGCTGGATTCGGGAATTCGGGGCTGGATTTGGGAATTCGGGGCTGGATTTGAGAAAAAAAAACACCAAATATTTTTGGGGCTCCCCATGGAATCCGAAGGCCGGGATTTTCTGGGATATTTTTGAGTTCTCTGAGGAATCCCAAATCCAGGATTTCCCGGGATATTTGGGGCTCTCCAAGGAATCCCAAATCCAGGATTTCCCGGGATGTTTCCAAGGCTGGGACAAGCAGGGAGGGGAATTCCTTGGGAATTCGGGGCTGGAATTGGGAATTGGGGGCTGGGTTTGGGAATTCGGGGGGAAAAAACCCAGATGGATTTGGGAATTCAGGGTCGAATTTGGGAATTTCGGGGCTGGATTTGGGAATTCAGGGCTGGATTTGGGAACTCGGGACTGGATTTGGGAATTCAGGGCTGGATTTGGGAACTCGGGACTGGATTTGGGAATTCAGGGCGGGATTTGGGAATTTCGGGGCTGGATTTGGGAATTCAGGGGGATTTGGGAACTCAGGGTCGAATTTGGGAATTCAGGGCTGGATTTGGGAACTCGGGGCCCTTCGGGGGTGCTGAGCTGTTGTTCCCAAATGTGGGATTTGGATTTTCCTCTCGCTCTCCATCCCCGTTTTTCCCGGATTTGTCACCAAAATTCCCTCCCGAGCCCAGGGACGGGTCTGAGCTCAGCCGGGGAATTTTCCCGCAGAAATTCCCGGTTTTCCTTCTCTTCCAAAGGTTTTTGTTTTGTGTTTTGTTTTGTTTTGTTTTTTGTTTTTGTTTTGTTCTGTTTTTTAGGCAAATGAACTCAGCCCTGACCCGAAGGGTTCCCAGGGAATTCAAATCCAAAATCCCAAATTTTGGTCGGGAGAATCCCAGGAGAAACTTCCAGGATCTGCTGGGGAGCCCCAAATCCCTTTTGGGATATTTTGGGGACACTTTGGGACAATTTTTGGGATCATTTTGGGGTCACATTGGGACAATTTTTGGGATCATTTTGGGGTCACTTTGGGACAATTTTTGGGATCATTTTGGGATCACATTGGGACAATTTTTGGGATCATTTTGGGGTCACATTGGGACAATTTCTGGGATATTTTGGGGTCACTTTGGGACAATTTTTGGGATCATTTTGGGGTCACACCCGCCTGGCCCTGCTGGGAATCCTCTCCTCATTCCCAGATTCGCTTTTCCAGGATTCAAAACCGGCCCAGATCCGGCTGGGGGAGCCTGGAATTCCCAGATCCTCCCGGAATTCCCAAATCCTCCTGTCCAGAATTCCCAAATCCGCCCTAAAACCGCGCTGGGCTTTGGGAATTGTTTCTGCTGGAGTTTTCCAGGTGTTTTTCCCGGGAAATCCGGCCTTTCCCTCGGCTTTCGTCTTTCTGCTCCTCCAAAATCTGGGATCGAATCTGGGAAAAGGGAACGTCCTAAAACAAACAAACAAAACAAAACAAAACAAACAAAACAAACAAACAAAAAACAAAAACAAAACAAACAAAACAAAAAAAAAAAAAAAAAAAAAAAAAACAAAAAAAAAAAAAAAAAAAAAAAAAACAAAACAAAACAAAACCAAAACCCACGGAACGGGCCGGGAAAATCCCCTGGAGCCCCGCCAGGATCGTGGATTTGGGGGAAAATTTGGAGAATTTTTGGAAAAGCGACTCCAGCTCCGGCTCCTCGGGTCTGGAATTTTCAGGGGGAGGGAAAATCCCGGAGGAGCCGCCCTGGAAAATCCTGGAAAATCCTGGAAAATAAATTCCAGGTCCCGGGAAATCGGACCCAGGGCTCAGCAATTCCCGAATTCTTGGGAATTTGGGGTTTTTTTTGGGAAGGAACGGGGTCGTTCGCGGGGTCTGGGTTTGTGGGATGTTCCTTTGGGATGATCCCGGCGGGGTTTGGCAGCAGGAAAATTGGGAATGGCTCATCCCGGGCTGAGTCACGGGGCGGGGGCGGCGCCCGCACGGAAAATTCGGGAACGGGAGCCGGGCCCGGCCGGGTTTGTCCCGCTTGGAGCTCCCAGCAATCCCGAATTCCCATCCTGAAATCCCAATTTTCCACCTGAAATCCCGAATTTCCATCCTGAAATCCCAATTTTCCACCTAAAATCCGAAATTTCCATCCTGAAATTCCAATTTTCCACCTGAAATCCCGAATTTCCATCCTGAAATCCCAATTTTCCACCTGAAATCCCAAATTTCCATCCTGAAATCCCAATTTCCATCCTGAAATCCCAATTTTCCACCTGAAATCCCAAATTTCCATCCTGAAATCCCAATTTTCCATCTGAAATCCCAATTTTCCATCTGAAATCCCAAATTTCCATCTGAAATCCCAGTTTCCATCCTGAAATCCCAATTTTCCATCTGAAACCATCCAGAAATTCCAGTTTTCCATCCTGAAATCCCAAATTTCCGTACGGAAATCCCGATTTTTCATCCGAAATCCCAATTTCCCACCCCGAAATCCCGTGGGGTTTTTTCCCACCCACAGATCGGTTTTCCCAGCCCGAATTCCCGCTGATTTCCCGGCCCCGGGAGGAGCCGGGGGTGGGGGAAGGGAAGGAAATCCTGGATTTGTCACCCGGAATTCTGGGAGGCTCCGGGAATGCCCGAGCCGAGCGTGGCCCAAATCCGGGAGCGGCCGAACCGGTTCTGGGGGTTGGGAATGGGGACAGATCCCAAATCGCTCCTGAATCCATCCCAAACCCATCCCAAATCCAAATCCATCCATCCCAAATCCATCCCAAATCCCAAATCCATCCCAAATCCATCCCAAACCCATCCCAAATCCATCCCAATCCATCCCAAATCCATCCCAAACCCATCCCAAACCCATCCCAAATCCATCCCAAATCCATCCCAAACCCAAATCCATCCATCCCAAACCCATCCCAAACCCATCCCGAATCCATCCCAAACCCATCCCAAACCTGAATCCATCCATCCCAAACCCATCCCAAATCCATCCCAAATCCATCCCAAATCCATCCAACCCATCCCAAATCCCAAATCCCCAAATCCATCCAAATCCATCCCAAACCCATCCCAAATCCATCCCAAATCCATCCCAAATCCATCCCAAATCCATCCCAAACCCATCCCAAATCCATCCCAATCCCAAATCCATCCCAAATCTATCCTGATTCCATCCCAAATCCATCCCCAATCCCAAATCCATCCCAAAGCCAAAGCCAAACTCACCCCAAATCCATCCCAAATCTATCCTGATTCCATCCTAAATTCATCCCAATCCCAAATCCATCCCAATCCCAAATCCATCCCAAATCCATCCCAATCCCAAATCCCAATCCCAAATCCATCCCAATCCCAAATCCATCCCAAACCCATCCCAATCCCAAACCCATCCCAATCCCAAATCCATCCCAATCCCATCCCAATCCCAAATCCATCCCAAATCCATCCCAATCCCAAATCCATCCCAATCCCAAATCCATCCCAAACCGACCCTAAACCAAAGGGAAAAAAAAGGGAAAAAAGGGAAAAAAAAATAAAGAAAGGGGGAAAAATAAAAAGGAAAAAAAAGAGGAAAGGGAAGAAGAGAGGAGCTGGGGAAGGGAAAGGGATCCTTGGGAATTCTTGGGAATCTTTGGGAATTCTTGGGAATCTTTGGGAATTCCGGGGCCGGATTTTCCCCCGGGGGTCCTGGAAGGGTTCGGGATTTTGGGAAACCCCAGAGAGACTCAGGAGAGATCCCAGATCCCGGGACGGAGATAAAAAAATCTGGGAAAAACGAGGAAAAATCCGGGGAAAAAATTCCAGGGAGTGGGAAAAGCGGGATGGGGGAAAAACCTCTCCCAAAAAGGGTGAAAATCCATTAAAATCCATAAAAAATCCATTTAAAAATCTGCTAAAAATCCCAAAAAAATCCGCAAAATTCCTGGAAAAGTCTGGAAAAACCTGGGAAAGGGACCGGGAAATATTCCGGGATTTGGGAAAAGCAGGAGCTGATCCCTTTCTCCGGGGGGATTTTCCCCATTTTCCACTTTTATTCCCAATTTTTATTCGGAGTCTCCGCATTTTGGGCAGAGATTCCCAAAAGCCCCGCGAGGAGAAATTCCAAAGTCCCGAAAAACCCGAATATTGATCCCAAAAACCCGAAAATTCCTGAGTTTTTTTTTAAGGAAAAAAATTCGTTTCTTCCTGAATTTTCCCGGGGAGGGAAGGGGGGAAACCGGGAAGGAAAAAAGGAGCCAAAACGCGGATTTTTTCCCAGGAAAAATGAGGGAAAATGAGGAATTTCGGAGGGAAAAATGAGGAATTCCCGGGAAAAAATGAGGAATTTCGGAGGGAAAAATGAGAATTCCGGGGAAAAAATGAGGAATTTCGGCGCTCGGGAATGCTCCGAGTTCAGAATCTGGAATTCTCCTGAAAAATTCTTCCCGTTCGCTCCTTTCCTGCTTTTTTATCCCGATTTTCCCCATTAATTTGGAATTTTTATCCTGATTTTCCCTCCTAGGAAAGCGCCGCGAGGATTCGGGATCGGCTTTTCCCAAAAAAAAAAAAAAAAAAAAAAAAAAAAAAAAAAAAAAAAAAAAACAAATAATGATTTTTAAAGCCTGGGAAAAGGGAAGGAAAAAGTTGGGAATGGAAATGGAAAATCAAAATGAAGCCAGGAAAGAAAAATTCCCTTCTGTAAATAAATCATCCCCAAAAAAAATCATCGCTAAGTAAATTATTCCTTAAATAAATTATTCCTTAAATAAATAATTCCTTAAATAAATTATCCCTTAAATAAATAATTCCTTAAATAAATTATCCTTAAATAAATTATCCTTAAATAAATTATCCTTTAAATAAATTATTCCTTAAATAAATCATCCCGAAAGAAATGAAATGAATCATCCCGAAAGAAAACATCTCTAAATAAATCAAATTATCCGCAAATAAATTGGATTTTCCCGAAATAAACCAAGGCAGGAAAGAAATCCCCGAAATTAATTAAAGGGAATTCCAATTAACGGCAATTAACGGATCCCAAATCGGAATTCCCGGGGGGAAAATGGAGGAAAATCCCGGAGGAATTTTGGGTGAAATTCGGCGCCTTTTGGGTCCTCACAGAAAATTCCGAATTTTCGGCTTTTCCCGAGGATTTTTAGGGCGGAATTCCTGAATTTTGGGGCTTCCCCCTCCTCCTTTTCCCGAGATTTTTCCGTGGTTTTCTGTCAGGAAAAAATTGGGATTTTTAATGGATTTTTAATTTTTCCTCTTCCCTTTCCGGAATTCCCAAATCCAGGGAAAATCGGGCCCAAAAATGGTAATTTTATCCCATATTCCATGGAGGGAAAAAAAAAAAAAATCTTTTATCCCAAAAAAGCTCCCAGAAATCTGGAAAAGAGGAAAAAAAAAAAAAATCTCCTTGGAATTCCCAATGGGAATGGGGAGATTTCCGCAGGAATTTGGGTCCAAAATCTTCATTTTTGGTCAATTTTTCCTTGAAAAAACAGGAAAAAATAAAATAATTTCCCATTCCATGAGGTGGGAAAAGCTGGGAATTCCCAGGGAATCCTGGAAAAAAAAAAAAAAAAACCACTGGAATTTTAAGGTGGGATTCGGGGAGGATTTTTTTTTTAAAAAGGGATTTTTGTAATTGGGGAAAAAAATAAAAAAAAATAATAAAAAAAAGGGAATTTACAGGAAAAACTCGGAAAACGCGTCCAGGCCTCTGGGAATGCTGGTAATTATTGAAAGATTAATTAAAAATAATTTTAAAAGGATTAGAATGAATTTAAAATAATGAGAATAAAGGTATTAAAAATGATTAAAATCAAGAATAAAATGAAAATCAAGAATATCCACGGAATTTGCTTTTCCCGGGATTTTTGGCCATTTTTTCTCCAGGAAAGGGAGGAAAAGGAGAAATTAATGATGGGAAAATTAATTAATCGGGGAATTAAAGACGCAGAACCACATCCAGGGAAAAAAAAATCCACTTTTTTTTTTTTTTTTTTTTTTTTAATGGAAAAAATCCCAGCAGCAAAAATTCCGAGGGAGGAACAAATCCCAGGGAATGAACAAATTAATTGGTTTTAAATTAGAAATAATTTTAATTGAGAGAAGAAATAATTTCTGTTTAAAGGAGGAATAATTTCGATGGAAAGGAGAAATAAATGGAATTGGAATAAGAACTAAATTCCATTTAAAGAAGGGATGGATCCCATTGAAATACGGGATAAATCCCATGGAAATCAGGAATAATTCCCGTTGGATTAAGGAATAATTCCGGCTGAAATACGGGATAAATCCCATGGAAATCAGGAATAATTCCCGTTGGATTAAGGAATAATTCCGGCTGAAATAAGGAATAAATCCCATTTAGAGAAGGAATAAATCCCGTTGATTTAAGGAATAAATCCCATTTAAAGGAAGAGTAATTCCCATTGAAATAAGGAACAAATTCCATTGAAATAAGGAATAAATCCCATTTAAAGAAGGAATAAATTCCATTGAAATAGGGAATAAATTCCATTGAAATAAGGAATAATTCCCATTTAAAGAAGGAATAAATTCCATTGAAATAGGGAATAAATCCTATTGAAATAGGGAATAAATCCCATTGAAATAAGGAATAAGTCCCATAGAATTAAGGAATAAATTCCATCCAAAGAAGGAATAATTCCCATTGAATGAAGGAATAAATTCCATTGGAATAGGGAATAAATCCCTTCGAATTAAGGAATAAATCCCATTGAATAAGGAATAAATTCCATTGAAATAAGGAATAAATCCCATTGAATAAGGAATAAATTCCATTGAAATAAGGAATAAATTCCATTGAATGAAGGAATAAATTCCACTGAAATAGGGAATAAATCCCTTCGAATTAAGGAATAAATCCCATTGAAATAAGGAATAATTCCCATTGAAATAAGGAATAAATCCCATTTAAAGAGGGAATAAATTCCATTGAAATAAGGAATAAATTCCATTGAATTAAGGAATAAATTCCATTGAAATAAGGAATAAATCCCATTTAAAGAGGGAATAAATTCCATTGAAATAAGGAATAATTCCCATGGAATGAAGGAATAATTCCCATTGAATTAAGGAATAATTCCCATTGAATGAAGGAATAATTCCCATTGAAGGAAGGAATAATTCCCATTGAATTAAGGAATAAATCCCATTGAAATAAGGAATAAATTCCCACTGAACGAAGGAATAAATCCAGTTAAAATAAGGGATAAATTCCATTTAAATTCGGAATAATTTCACTTCCAAACGGGAACGGAACCCAGCGCGAGCGTCCCCCGCGGGAAAATCCCGGGAAAAGGAGAAAATCCCGGGAAAAGGAAAATCCGGGAAAAGGAGAAAATCCCTGGGAAAGGAAAATCCGGGAATTCCGAGGCGGAATCGCCGCCCCGTGACCGCCGGAATTTGGCGGCTCCACCTTGGAGTTGAACTTGGCCTTGGAGCGGAACTGGGGAAGAAAAAGGGAATAAAAAGGGAATAAAAAGGAAAAAAATTGAATTAAAAGGGAATAAAAAGAGAATAAAAATGGAATAGAAAGGGGAAAAAAGGGAATAAAAAAGACGGGAAAAGGGAATAAAACATGAATAAAAAGGGAATGAAAAGGGAATAAAAAGGGAATAAAAAGGGAATAAAAAGGGAATAAAAATGGGAAAAAAATGGAAAAAACGGGAATAAAAAAGGGGACAAAATGAAAAAGAGGGAATAGAAAGGGAATGAAAAGGGAATGGAAAGGGAATAAAAACGGAATAAAAAGGGAATAAAAAAGGGGAAAAAATGAATAAAAAGGGAATAAAAATTGAATAAAAAGGAAATGAAAAGGGAATGAAAAGGGAATGAAAAGGGAATAAAAAGCGGATAAAAAAAGAAATAAAATTTCATTTTTCGCCTAAAAACGCGGCACCGGCGGGAGAAGAGGCGGAAAATTCGCGGGATTTTGGGAATTGCTGGAAAAGCTCCTGGAATGAGAAATTTCTCCCGGATTTTGGCTTCGGGCCGGGGCGAAATTGGGGAAAAAAAGGAAATTTGAGGGTGGGAGTTTCCCCCTGGAGCCGCTGGAAAAGCGGAGTTGATTTATTTCCATTTATAAAGAATATTTTATTTTCATTTTTATTCATTGATTCCCATTCCATTTGAGTTCATCGGGGTGAAATCTTGGAATTTATGGAAAAATCCCTTAAATATCGATATTTATATTTGTATTTATATTTATATTTATATTTATACTTATATTTATATTTATATTTATATTTATATTTATATTTATATTTATATTTATATTTTTATTTTTATTTTTATTTTTATTTTTATTTTTATTTATATCTGTATTTATATTTATATTTATATTTGTATTTGTATTTATATTTATATCTGTATTTATATTTATATTTATATTTATATTTATATTTATAGTTATATTTATATTTATATTTGTGTTTATATTTATATTTATATTTATATTTATATTTATATTTATATTTATATTTATATTTATATTTATATTTATATTTATAATCTACGTATTTGTATATTATATTTATGTGTTTTTATTTACGTTTAAAAGTTTTATACTGATGTATCGATACATTCACACATTTATAAATGGATGAATTTTTATATTTATATCTTTAATTTCGCCACCTTTAGGGGCAGAAAAACCGCGGGGAAATCCAAGGAAAATTCCCCCCAAAATCCTCCAGATTTGGGGATCAATTGGGAATTAAAAACCAAAAATGGGGAAAAAAACCCGGAAAAAGGAAAATCGGAGACGTTGGGAAGGAGAAAAAATCACAGAAAAATGGATGGAAAATCGGATTTTGAGCGGAGATTTTTTGGGATGTGGCGGAAAATTTATTCATTTATTCAATTTATTCAATTTATTCTCATTTTTCAATGTATTTCTTTTCCTTTTCCCAAGTTTTTCCTGGAATGACGGCGGCGAAACGGAGGCTGAGCCTCGGCCAGAGCGATTTTATCGCTTTTTTTTTTTATCCCTAAAAAAAAAAAAACCGACCCGGAAAAATTGGGGGAAAAAAAGCGAATTTTGGGATTTGATTTCTTGGAATCTTTGGGACAAAACTCGGTCTGGGATTCTCTGCCCGAAGCCCGAATTGGGTGGAAAATTCCCTTTTTTTTTCCACTTAAAAATTGGGATTGCAGAGGGGAAATCCCGTCCGAGCTTGAATTTCCCTGAAGGCTCAAAAAAAAAAAAAAAATTTAAAAATAATTAAAATTACAATTCCGGCTTTGTTTGCATCAAAATAAAACAGAAATAAAAATGAAAATAATGAAAAATCCTTTTTTTCTCCGCATTGAGGGGGGGAATTTTCCTTTTCCTTCCGACTTTGAGATTTTCCTTGGCAGAAATTCTCATTTTTCTCCTTTTTCCCATTTTTCTCCTTTTTCCCATTTTTCCCTCACGACGAGACTGGATCGGGGAATTTTGGGGGTTTTTTGGGGTTTTTTTGTTTTGTTTTTGCTTTTTTTTCCCCCCTTCATTTCGGGCTAAAAATCAAATAAAAAAGCGGAAAACAAAGGTAAAAGATTCCCGGGAAACTACCGGGGAATTATTTTATTTACACTGAAAATTCTCTTTTTTTTTTTCCTTTTTTCTCCCTTTTCCCCATTTTTTTCCTTTGTTCTCTCCCCGCCTTTCCCTTCCCTTTTCCTCAGCACCAAAATTCGCTTTTTCCATCAAATTCCGATTTATTTTCTTGGGAATTCCGGGCTGGAAAAGCCGCGCTTGGATTTCAGCAGCTCCAGGCCGCGATTTGGGGCAGAATTCCCTTTTTTTTTTAATCATTTTTATTGATTTATTTTAAATTTTAAATTATTTTTCGGCCGTTTTTCCTGGAATATCTTCCAGGAATTTCTGGAAAACCTCAAATTTCCGCCCGCGGCCTCCTCCACGTGCGAAAATTTGCCTTAATCCTGAATTTTGGGGTTTTAAAGGAAAAAAAAAATTGGAATAAAGGAGGGAAATGGGAAAATTCCCTAAATCCCGACGGCGGGAGAGAAAATATTGAGAGAAGAGGAAACCGCGAGGATAAATTGAGTTTTTTTCCCCCGGATTTGGAGATAAATTTGATTTTCCTCCTCTTTTAAAAAATAAAATTTAAAAGAAAATGAGGAAAGAAATTTAAAAATCGGATTTTTTTTTTTTTTTCCCGGGGAAAAAGGAATCGGAGCCGAGATTCGGGAAAAGAAAATTCCGATTTTTGTGGAAGCAAAAATATCCATTAAAAAATAAAACCCAAAAACATTTTCCAGGAGGAATTTGCGCGCCCAGGAAGAGGAAAAAAAAAAAAAAATTGAACTTTCTCCGAAATTTCTCAATTAAAATAAAAAAAAAAAAAAAAATCACGCCGGGAATTCGAGGCTTTATCAATTTAATTAAAGAATTTAATTAAAAATTTAATCAGAAATCGCCCAAAATCGGGAATGGCAAAACTCGAGAGGGAATTTTGCGGGTTTGGGGTTTTTGGGGTTTTTGGGGTTTTTGGGATGATTTTGGGGATTTTGGGAGGGACTCGATGAAAACCTCGGGATTTCTCCCATTCCCAATTTTCTTTTGGGGGTTCCTTTTCCCGATTTATTTTATTTTATTTTATTTTATTTTATTTTATTTTATTTTATTTTATTTTATTTTATTTTATTTTATTTTATTTTATTTTATTTTATTTTATTTTTTATTTTATTTTATTTTATTTTATTTTATTTTATTTTATTTTATTTTATTTTATTTTATTTTATTTTATTTTATTTCATTTCATTTTATTTTATTTTATTTTATTTTATTTCATTTTATTTAATTTTATTTTATTTTATTCCCCCAACCCAGGAGCCGGGACCCTCGGAGCCCCGAAATACCAAAAATCCCGAAAATTTTGGGGGTTTTTTTACCGAATTCCTCATTTTTCGCCCCAAAATTTCCTTTGTTCGCTGCCGAGCCTCTCCCGGGAAATCCCCAAATGCGATTTTCCTCTTTTTTCACCTCCACAAAAAGCGATTTTTTTTTCCTTATTTTTCCTCCTTTTCCAATTTTTCCTCCTTTCTCCTCATTTTCCTTCTATTTTCTCCTCATTTTCCTTCTATTTTTCCTCATTTTCCTTCTATTTTTTCCTCATTTTCCTCTCATTTTTTCCATTTTTTCCCCATTTTTTCCCCCTTTCCCCGAAATTCCCAATCCCGATTTTTCAGGGCATTTCCCCCCTCCCGATTTGGGTTGAATTTAAATTTTTAAATTTTTTTTTCCCCTCAATTCCTTTTTTTTTTTTTTCCTCGGGCCCTTCATCCCAGATTTTTCCAATTAATCTCGGGAATTTTTACCGCCGGCTCCCGGACGTGTTCAGCACTTCATAAAAACTAAAAGCGAAAAAAAATAAAATAATAAAAATAAAAAAAAAAAAAAAAAAAAAAAGCAGCGGGATGGTTTTAATTTGGGGATTTTTTTATTTTATTTTTTTTTTTTTGTCCGTGTGGGATTTTCCTGCTCGGAGCACAAAGGAGAATTCCCGGAATTTCTTCTCTTGGAATTTTATCTTTTTTTTTTTTTTTTCCTGCTTTTTGTTCCATTTCTTGCTGCTTTTATTCCCAGCCGGTTTTGATCTTTCTTTTTTTTAATTTTTTTTTTTTATCCGTTCCTTTTATTCCATCTCCTTCCATTTCCAGCCTTTCTTTCCCCATCCCGAGACTTTTTTTTTCACATTTAATTCATTTTTTTCCCATTTAATTCAATTTTTTTTCCGTTTCCTTCCATTTCCCCCCCAATTCTTCCATTTTACGCCGATTTCCCCTCGGTCCATTCCCTTCTCTGCTCCTTTTTCCCATTTAATTCCATTTTTTCCATTCAATTCCATTTTTTCCCATTTAATTCCATTTTTTCCCATTTAATTCTATTTAATTTTCCTATTTAACTCCATTTTTTTTCCTATTTAATTCCATTTTTTCCCATTTAACTCCATTTTTTTTCCTATTTAATTCCATTTTTTCCCATTTAACTCCATTTTTTTCCCATTTAACTCCATTTTTTCCCATTTAACTTCATTTTTCCTTATTTAATTCCATTTTTTCCCCATTTAACTCAATTTTTTTTCCTATTTAATTCAATTTTTTCCCATTTAACTCCATTTTTGTCCCATTTAATTCCATTTTTCCCATTTAACTCAATTTTTGTCCCATTTAATTCCATTTTTTCCCATTTAACTCAATTTTTCCCATTTAACTCAATTTTTCCCATTTAATTCCATTTTTTTCCCATTTAACTCCATTTTCCCCATTTAATTCTATTTAATTTTCCCCATTTCATCCCAATATTTTCCCATTTTATTCCTTTTTTTTCTCCTTTTAGTTCAATTCTTTTCCCATTTTATTCCCTTTTCCCCCATTTTTCCCCATTTCCCGATTTTTTCACCCAAATTTTGCCGTTTTTCTCCCTTTTTTTTTTCGGAAAAAAAACCACCCGAATATTTGTGGGAAAATCCAAATATTTTGGGGAAAATCCAATTATTTGGGGAATATCCCAATTCTTGGTGGGGGGGATGAACTTTTCCTTTTTTTAAAATGGAATTTTGGGAAGGAGATGGGGGGAGGGAGTGGGAAAAAAAAAAACTGAAAAAAACCCTCAAAAGGTAAAAAAAAAAAAATTAAAAAATTAAAAATCAGTAAAATGTTAAAAAACAACTTTGAAAATTAAAAAAATAATTCTTTGAAAAGCTGAAAAATCCTGAGAATATTTTTTTTAATGGAAAAGAAAAATTTAAAAATGAAGAACGATTAGAAGGAACTGAAAGAAATAAGGAGTCGGTTAAAATCATTAAAAATAATCAACAGGAAACAAAAATTATTTAAAATAATAAGAAATTATTAAAAATAATAAAAAATCATTAAAAATAATCAACAGGAAACAAAAATTATTTAAAATAATAAGAAATGATTAAAAATAATAAAAAATCATTAAAAATAATCAACAGGAAACAAAAATTATTTAAAATAATAAGAAATGATTAAAAATAATAAAAAATCATTAAAAATAATAAAAATACTATAAAACTCATATAAAATTATAAAAAATCATTTAAAATCATTAAAAAATTATTTAAAAGATCATTTCAACATAATTAAAAATAATTTAAAAGAGTTAAAAATAATTTAAAATCATTCAAAATAATTTTTTAAAATTCCAAATAAGGGGGTGGGGAGGGGGGGATTTTTTCCCTCCCCCATTTGGGGTTGGAAAATCGGGAATTGGGGGGGGGGGGGGCGTGGCCAAGGCGCGCGCGCGGCCAATCAGAGCGCGGGATGCGCGGGGGCGGGGCCTGGAGGGGGCGGGGCCAGCGCTGGGCGCTGCGCCGCGCATGCGCAGAGGGAGAGGCGGGAGGGGAGGGGGTCCCGGGGCTGCGCTTCCTCCTCCTCCTCCTCCTCCTCCTCCTCCTCCTCCTCCTCCTGCTGCTCCCGCCGCCGCCTCTGCCCCGCGCCCGCAGCAGCGGGAGGAGCGGCCGGGACGGGAGGAGCGGCGGGCCCGGAGCGGCGGCGGCGGCGGCGAGAGGAGGAGGAGGAGGAGGAGGAGGCAGAGGGAGGAAGGGCGGCGATGACATGACGGCTCCGCTCGGGCTCCCCCCGCGCTGGCCGGAGCCGCTCGGCTGCCGCTGCGAGGACGCCCCGCGGGAGAAGCCGCGCATGGAGAGCTTGGGCCACTGCCGGGAGAGTTTGGGCCACTGCCGGGAAAACCTGGGCCACTGCCGGGAAAACCTGGGCCACTGTCGGGAGAACCTGGGCCACTGTCGCGACATGCTGCCGGCCGCGCCGCCGGCCGAGGGAGCGGCGTTCGCGGAGCTGGCGGGCGCGGAGCCGGCGCGGCAATGCCCGTCGGGGCCGGCGGCGCTGGGCTATGGCTACCCCGCCTTCGGCGCGGGCTACTACGGCTGCCGCCTGAACCTGCAGCAGAAGCCCTGCGGCTACCACGCTGCCGACAAGTTCGCCGAGGCGGGCGCTTCTCTGGCCAGCGAGGAGCTGCCCGCGCGGCCCAAGGAGTTCGCCGCCTTCTACCCGGGTTTCCCGGGCTCCTACCAGGCCGTGCCGGGCTACTTGGACGTGTCGGTGGTGCCGGCGCTGGGCGCGCACCCGGAGCCGCGGCACGAGCCTTTGCTTCCCATGGAAGGCTACCAGCCCTGGGCGCTGGCCAACGGCTGGGACGGGCAGGTGTACTGCCCCAAGGAGCAGCCGCAGCCCGCGCACCTCTGGAAGTCGCCATTCCCAGGTAGGAACTCGCCATTCCCAGGTAGGAACTCGCCATTCCCAGGTGGGAACTCGCCATTCCCACGTAGGAGCTCGCTATTCCCAAGTGGGGCTGGGTGGGAACTCGCCATTCCCAACTCGCCGTCCCGGTGGGAACTCGCCGGTGGAACTCGCCATTCCTGGGAGCTCGGGCTATTCCCAGGTGGGAACTCGCCATTCGGTGGGAACTCGCCGTTCCCAGGTGGGAAACTCGCCATTCCCAGGTGGGAACTCGCCACCCGGTTGGGAACTCATGCATTCCCAGGTGGGAGCCATTCCCCGGCTGGGAACTCGCCCTGTCCGGCTGGGAACTCGCCATTCCCGGTGGGAACTCGCCATTCCCGGCTGGAAGCTCGCCATTCCCAGGTGGGAGCTCGCCATTCCCCGGTGGGAACTCGCCATTCCCAGGTGGGAACTCGCCATTCCCAGGTGGGAACTCGCCATTCCCGGCTGGGAACTCGCCATTCCCGGCTGGGAAGCTCGCCATTCCCCGGTGGGAACTCGCCATTCCCGGTGGGAACTCGCCATTCCCCGGCCGGAGCTCGCCCTGCCCTGCCCGGGCTGGGCCGGGCCGTGCCCCAGCGGGGCGAGCTCCGGGCCCGGGCTGGCTCTGCCCGGGCTGAGCGCGGCTGCGGCCGGGGGGGGTTGGTTCGGGAATTCCGGGGATTCCGTTTATCCCGGGAATTCCGGGGGTTCCGTTTATCCATCCCGGGAATTCCGGGGGTTCCGTTTATCCCGGGAGTTCCGGGTACTCCGTTTATCCCGTGTGTTCCAGGTATTCCGTGTATCCCATCTGTCCCCTATATCCCATTTATCCCCTATATCCATCTATCCATCCCCTATATCCATCTATCCATCCCCTATATCCCATTTATCCCCTATATTCATCTGTCCCCTATATCCCATTTATCCCCTATATTCATCTATCCATCCCCTATTCCCATCTATCCCCTATATCCATCCATCCCCTATATCCCATTTATCCCTTATATCAATCCATCCATCCATCCATCCATCTATCCATCCATCCCCTATATCCATTTATCCCCTATATCCCTGTATCCATCCCCTATATCCCATCTATCCCCTATATCCATCCATCCCCTATATCCATCCATCTATCCCCTATATCCCATTTATCCCCTATATCCATCTATCCATCACCTATATCCCATCCATCCCCTATTCCCATCCATCCCTTCTAATGATTGCTTTAATTGCTTATGGAATGTTTCTATTCCATCCATCCCATACATTCCCGATCTATCCCATATAATCCATCTATCCCATCTATTCCACACACCCCATTTATCCCGTGTATCCCACCTATCCCATATATCCCACCTATCCCATACATCCCACCTGTCCCATACATCCCACCCACCCCGTCTATCCCATATATTCCATTTATCCCGTCTCTCCCACCCATCCCACACACCCCTGATATCCCACCTGTCCCGTATATTCCACACATTCCCACCCATCCCGTGTATTCCATACATCCGGAGCTATCCCATCTATTCGGGATCTATCCATATTCCGTGTGTATCCCATACATCCCATAAATCCTGTGTATTCCATATATTCCATACATCCCATAAATCCTGTGTATTCCATATATCCCATTAAATCCTCTGTATTCCATATATCCCATGTATCCCATTAAATCCTGTGTATTCCATATATCTCATATATCCCATGTATCCCATAAATCCTGTGTATCCCATATATCCCATATATCCCATATATCCCATATATCCCATATATCCCATATATCCCATACATCCCATATATCCCATACATCCCATACATCCCATAAATCCTGTGTATTCCATATATTCCATATATCCCATATATCCCATTAAATCCTGTGTATCCCATATATCCCATTAAATCCTGTGTATCCCATATATCCCATATATTCCATATATCCAATAAATCCTGTGTATCCCATAAATCCCATATATCCCATACATCCCACATGCCCTGATACATCCCATCCATCCCATATATCCGCATCTCTCCCATATATCCCGCCTATTCTGCATACCCGTCTATCCCATAATATCCAGACGCATTTATTCCGTCTGTCCAGGTATATCCCATATTTATCCCACATATCCAGGTGCGAATATTCCACCTCTCCGGCTGCATTTATCCCATCCATCCATCCCACAGATCCGGGTGTGTTTATCCCATCCATCCATCCCATGGATCCGGCTGTGTTTATCCCATCCATCCCATAGATCCGGCTGTGTTTATCCCATCCATCCCATAGATCCGGGTGTGTTTATCCCATCCATCCATCCCATGGATCCGGGTGTGTTTATCCCATCCATCCCATGGATCCGGCTGTGTTTATCCCATCCATCCATCCCATGGATCCGGGTGTGTTTATCCCATCCATCCCATAGATCCGGGTGTGCTTATCCCATCCATCCATCCCATGGATCCGGGTGTGTTTATCCCATCCATCCATCCCATAGATCCGGGTGTGTTTATCCCATCCATCCCATGGATCCCGGTGTGTTTATCCCATCCATCCCATGGATCCCGGTGTGTTTATCCCATCCATCCATCCCATAGATCCGGGTGTGTTTATCCCATCCATCCCATGGATCCGGCTGCATTTATCCCATCCATCCATCCCATGGATCCGGGTGTGTTTATCCCATCCATCCATCCCATAGATCCCGGTGTGTTTATCCCATCCATCCCATGGATCCGGGTGTGTTTATCCCATCCATCCATCCCATAGATCCGGGTGTGTTTATCCCATCCATCCCATGGATCCGGCTGTGCTTATCCCATCCATCCATCCCATGGATCCGGGTGTGTTTATCCCATCCATCCCATAGATCCGGCTGCATTTATCCCATCCATCCCATGGATCCCGGTGTGTTTATCCCATCCATCCATCCCATGGATCCCGGTGTGTTTATCCCATCCATCCCATAGATCCGGGTGTGTTTATCCCATCCATCCCATAGATCCGGCTGTGTTTATCCCATCCATCCATCCCATGGATCCGGGTGTGTTTATCCCATCCATCCCATGGATCCGGGTGTGTTTATCCCATCCATCCATCCCATAGATCCGGGTGTGTTTATCCCATCCATCCCATAGATCCGGGTCTGTTTATCCCATCCATCCATCCCATGGATCCGGGTGTGTTTATCCCATCCATCCATCCCATAGATCCGGCTGTGTTGATCCCACATATCCGGGGATTTTACTGCACAAATCCCGAGTATCCGGGTGTATCCCATTTATCCCATTTATCCCATTTATCCCATTTATCCCATTTATCCCATTTATCCCCTGTAACCAGTGTGTCCCATTTATTCCGTGTATCCCATTTATCCCATTTATTCCGTGTGTTCCATTTATTCCGTGTGTTCTGTGTACTTAATTTTTCCCATATATTCAATTTATTCCATTTATCCCATTTATCCCATTTATTCAATGTACTCTATTTATCCCGTGTATCCCATTTATTCCGTGTATCCCATATATTCAATTTATTCCATATATTCAATTTATCCCATTTATCCCCTTTATTCAATGTACTCCATTTATCCCATTTATCCCATTTATCCCGTGTATTCCATTTATCCCATTTATCCCGTGTATCCCCTTTATCCCATTTATCCCGTGTATCCCATTTATCCCATTTATCCCATTTATCCCGTGTATTCCGTGTATCCTGTGTATCCCATTTATTCCGTGTATCCCGTTTATTCCGTGTATCCCGGTTGTTCCGTGTATCTCATATATTCAATTTATCCCATTTATCCCGTGTATCCCGTGTATCCCGTGTATCCCCTTTATCCCATTTATCCCCTTTATCCCATTTATCCCATTTATCCCGTGTATCCCCTTTATCCCATTTATCCCGTGTATCCCGTGTATCCCATTTATCCCATTTATCCCATTTATCCCATTTATCCCGTGTATCCCGTGTATCTCATTTATCCCATTTATCCCATTTATCCCATTTATCCCATTTATCCCGTGTATCCCATTTATCCCCTGTATCCCATTTATCCCGTGTATCCCGTGTATCCCATTTATCCCATTTATCCCGTGTATCCCCTTTATCCCATTTATCCCATTTATCCCCTTTATCCCATTTATCCCATTTATCCCGTGTATCCCGCGTATCCCGTTTATTCCGCCCATTCCGCCCGTTCCGTGTATTCCATGTGTCCCGTGCGTGCCGCGAGCCCGCGCGAGCTCGGGGCTGGGTAATTAATGAGAGGGAAGCGCGGCTCAGGAATGCTCGGGAGCGCGAAATGTGCACGGGCACGCTCGGGGTGAGGCAACCGCGGCCCCAAAACCCGCCGCTAATTCCTTAATTCTGCCTCTGCTTCCCTCTGAGCAATCCCAAAACCCGGCGCTAATTCTTTAATTCTGCCTCTGCTTTCTTCTGGAGCAATCCCCGATCCCAAATCCCGGCCTCAATTCCTTAATTCTGCCTCTGCTTTCCTCTGAGCAATCCCAAAACTCGGCGCTAATTCCTTAATTCTGCCTCTGCTTTCCTCTGAGCAATCCCAAATCCCGCCGCTAATTCCTTAATTCTGCCTTTGCTTTCTTCTGGAGCAATCCCCGACCCCAAACCCGGCCCCAAAACCCGGCGCTAATTCCTTAATTCTGCCTTTGCTTTCCTCTGAGCAATCCCAAAACCCGGCGCTAATTCCTTAATTCTGCCTCTGCTTTCTTCTGGAGCAATCCCCGATCCCAAATCCCGGCCCCAAAACCCGGCGCTAATTCCTTAATTCTGCCTTTTCTTTCTTCTGGAGCAATCCCCGATCCCAAATCCCGGCCCCAATTCCTTAATTCTCCCTTTGCTTCCCTCTGAGCAATCCCCGATCCCAAATCCCGGCCCCAATTCCTTAATTCTGCCTTTTCTTTCCTCTGAGCAATCCCCGATCCCAAACCCGGCGCTCCTTCCTTAATTGTGCCTTTTTTTTTTGTTTTTTTTTCCCGAGCCAGTCCCAAATCCCAAACCCGGAGTTAATTCCTTAATTCTGCCTTTGCTTTCCTCCGGATCCCAAATCCCGGCCCCTAAACCCGGGGTTAATTCCTTTATTCTGGTTTTCATTTCTCCCGAATCACGGCCCCAAATCCCGGCGTTCATTCCCAATTCTGCCCTTCCTTTCTCCTGGAGGGATCCCAAATCCTGGCCTTAATTCCCGAATTCTGCTCTCCCGTTTCTCCCGAGCCAATCCCTCTCCAAAACCCGCGGTAATTCCCAAATTCCGCCCTTCCTTTCTCCTGACCCAATCCCGAATCCCAAACCTTCGGGAATTCCCAAATTCTGCCTTTTCTCCTGACCCAATTCCAGCCCCAAATCCCGGCGTTCATTCCCAAATTCTGCCTTTTTTCCTGACCCAATCCCGAATCCCAAACCCTCGGGAATTCCCTAATTCTGCCTTTCCTTTTTCCCGAGCCAATCCCGGCCCCAAAACCCCGCGGGGATTCCCAAATTCTGCCTTTGCTCCCGGAGCAATCCCAAACCCCAAACCCGCCTTCATTCCCCGATTCTTTCCTTTCTCCCGAGCCAATCCCGGCCCTAAATCCCGCCGTTCATTCCCAAATTTTGCTTTTTCTCCTGGAACAATTCCCGGCCCTAAATCCCGCCGTTCATTCCCAAATTTTGCTTTTTCTCCTGGAACAATTCCCGGCCCTAAATCCCGCCGTTCATTCCCAAATTTTGCTTTTTCTCCTGGAACAATTCCCGGCCCTAAATCCCGCCGTTCATTCCCAAATTTTGCTTTTTCTCCTGGAACAATCCCGGCCCTAAATCCCGCCGTTCATTCCCAAATTTTGCTTTTTCTCCTGGAACAATTCCCGGCCCTAAATCCCGCCGTTCATTTCCTCCTGAATTTTGCTTTTTCTCCTGGAACAATCCCGGCCCTAAATCCCGCCGTTCATTCCCAAATTTTGCTTCTTCTCCTGGAACAATCCCGGCCCTAAATCCCGCCGTTCATTCCCAAATTTTGCTTTTTCTCCTGGAACAATCCCGGCCCCAAATTCCGCCTTTATTTCCTTTATTCTGCCTTTTCTCCTGCCCCAATCCCGAATCCCAAACCCGCCTTCATTCCCCGATCCTTTCCTTTCCTTTCTCCCGAGCCAGTCCCGGCCCGATCCATCCCCAAATTCCCCAAATTTTCCCTTTTTTCCTCCCTCCCCTCGCTCCCGCCTCGCGAACTCCCTCCCCCCCCGCTCCTCCAAAAAAAAAAGAATTAAAAAGGGAGAAAAAAATCAAAATAATGATAAAAATGATAAAAATGCGGCTCGGTGGGCGCTCAATCAGCTCCCAATTAGCGCAATTAAGGACAGAGGTGACAAGTGACGAGCGGAGCAGTTCGGGGCAGAAAGGAGGGGAGGGAGGAAAAGCGAAAAGGCCCCAAAATTCCCCCTCGGGAGCAGCTCGGAAACCGCAGGCTGCTCCTGCCAAAACCCCAAAGGAATAAATTGATTTTAGTGTTTATTTTCGCGGTGCGCGCTGGGGAGAAGCGAAGGGCTCGCGTTATTCTGAATAAATCCCTTCATTCCCTCCTTTTTTTCGGGACAAAATTCGGTTTTTCCGGGATTTTTGGCACCGCGGGAAGGGGAATTCGGCGGCGCGGTGGTGGCTGCGTGCGGAATTTTGGGGTTTGTTTTTTAATTTTTTTTAAATTTTTTTTTTGGGTGGCGCTGGATTTGGGATTTTGTGACCCCAAAAAGAAGCTCGCGCCCCCCCAAACCCTCCCCAATTAACGCCTGCGCCGTAATTAGAGCGAGCAGCGCTCGCCTCCATCTTCCCGCCCCGAATTTCGGGGCTCGGCTCCCCCAAAAAAACAAAAGAATTCCCAAAATCCCGGCGGGGCTTTTCCCCAGAACAGCGCTGGGGGTGTCCCCAAATCCCCCCAAATTCCGCTGGAACCCGGAAAATTCCGATTATTTTAATTCCGATTATTTTAATTCCGATTGTTTTAATTCCGATTGTTTTAATTCCGATTGTTTTCCCTCCTCCGAGGGGATTTTTGGGGGCTCCCGTGTCCGCTCCGGGATTTTTGGGGCTCCTCATCCCGGATTTTCCGCTGCGGGAACAGAAAGAGGCTTTGGGAGGAGGAAAAAGGGGGAAAAACCCCAAAAATTCCCCCAAAATTGGGGGTTTGAGGCGCCCTCGGAGCGAGGTTTGAGGGCGAGGAAAGCGGGGAATTCTCGCGGGCGTGATTTCCTTTTGATCGGGAATGTTATCGGGAATGTTATCAGGATTATTACAATTATCCGGAATGTTATCAGGAGGATAATTATCATAAACGTTATCAGGAATATTATCAGGATTATAATTATTATCAGGAATATTATCAAGAATATTATCAGGATTATAATTATTATTATCAGGAATATTATCAAGAATATTATTAAGATTATTAAGATTATTAAGACTATTAAGTTGTTATTATTATTATTATTATTATTATTATTATTATTATTACTATTACTATTACTATTATTACTATTATTATTATTACTATATGAATATTATCAGGAATATTATCAAGACAATTATCAGGATTATTATCAGCCATTATCCCCCTCCTCGGGCGGCCTTGCCCCCTTTTCCCCCTTTTTTCCCTATTTTTTTTCCCTATTTTTTCCCCTCCTTTTCCCTCTTTTTTTCCTCCTTTTCCTCCTTTTTTCCCCCATTTATCCCTTTTTTCTCCCTTCCCCTCCGTTTTCCCCCATTCTCTGTTTTCCCCCATTTTCTCCCCCCTTTCCCTTTTTTTTCCCTTTTCCCATTTTCCCTCCCCTTTCTCCCTCTTTGCCTCGTTTCCATTTTTTCCCCAATTTCTTCCTTTTTGCCCCTTTTCCCCCATTTTATCCCCATTTCCCCAACCCCTCCCCGCACCCACATCAACCCCAAATTTCCCTTATTTCATTTCATTGATTTAATTTTCATTTTTCCCATCCCCTCTCCATTTCCCTTCACTTTTAACCCCCTTTACCGCCGTTTTTCCCATTTTTCCCAATCCCGCCCTTTCTAACCCAAATTTCCCCCTCTTCCCCTTTTCCCTCATTTCACCCCCATTTCCCTTCTCCCTCCGCAATTCCCATTATTTATTTAATTCCACCTCATCCCGACTTTTCCCCATCCCAGCTCCAACTCCCTTCTCTTTTTTCGCCGTTTTTCCCCATTTTTGCCAATCCCGACCTTTCTAACCCAAATTTCCCCTTTCCCATTTTCCTTCATCCCACATCAAACACAAATTCCCCATTCCCATTATTTAATTCCACCTTATCCCGATTTTTCCCCACCCCAGCTCCATCTCCCTTCATTTTTAACCCCTTTATCCCCAATTTCCCCCATTTTTCCCAATCCCGGCCTTTCTAAACCAAATTTTCCCTTTCCAATTTCCCCATTTCCCCTCATTCCACATCAAACAGAATTCCCCATTCCCATTGTTTAATTCCGCCTCATCCCGATTTTTCCCCATTCCCGCTCCATCTCCCTTCATTTTTAACCCTTTTATCCCAAATTTTCCCCATTTTTTCCCAATCCCGACCTTTCTAACCCAAATTTCCCCTTTCCCATTTCCTCTCACCCCCATCAAACACAAATTCCTTTTATTTAATTTAAACTCAACCCGATTTTTCCCCATTCCCGCTCCAACTCCCTTCACTTTTAACACCTTTATCCCAAATCTCCGTTTCCCCCCCCATTTTTTCCCAAGCCCGACCTAACCCAAATTTCCCCTTTCCCCAGTTTCTCTCACCCACATCAAACAAAAATCCCTTTTATTTAATTTAAACTCACCCCGATTTTTCCCCATTCCCGCTCCATCTCCCTTCACTTTTAACCCCTTTATCCCAAATTTCCCCCTCGTTTTTCCCCCTTTATTTGCCAATCCCGACCTTCCTAACCCAAATTTCCCATTTCCCCAATTTCTCTCACCCACATCGAACACAAACCCCTTTTATCTAACCCCGATTTTTCCCCATTCCCGCTCCAACTCCCGTCACTTTTAACCCCTTTATCTCCATTTCCCCCATTATTTCCCAATCCCGACCTTTCTAACCCAAATTTCCCCTTTCCCATTTCCCCAATTTCTCTCACACACATCAAACAAAAATCCCTTTTATTTAATTCCACCTCATCCCGATTTTTCCCCATTCCCGCTCTATCTCCCTTCACTTTTAACCCCTTTATCCCAAATTTCCCCAATATTTCCCAATCCCGACCTTTCTAACCCAAATTTCCCATTTCCCATTTCCCCAATTTCTCTCACACACATCAAACAAAAATCCCTTTTATTTAATTTAAACTCACCCCGATTTTTCCCCATCCCAGCTCCAACTCCCTTCACTTTTAACCCCTTTATCCCAAATTTCCCCAATATTTCCCAATCCCTTCCTTTCTAACCCAAATTTCCTCTTTCCCATTTCCTCTCACCCACATCGAACACAAATCCCTTTTATTTAATTCCACCTCATCCCGATTTTTACCAATTCCCAGCTCCAACTCCCTTCACTTTTAACCCCTTTATCCCCAATTTCCCCCATTATTTCCCAATCCCGACCTAACCCAAATTTCCCCTTTCCCCTTTCCCCAATTTCTCTCACCCACATCAAACACAAATCCCTTTTATTTAATTCCACCTCACCCCGATTTTTCCCCATTCCCGCTCCAACTCCCTTCACTTTTAAACCCTTTATCCCAAATTTCCCCCTCGTTTTTCCCCCTTTATTTGCCAATCCCGACCTTCCTAACCCAAATTTCCCATTTCCCCAATTTCTCTCACCCACATCGAACACAAACCCCTTTTATCTAACCCCGATTTTTCCCCATCCCAGCTCCAACTCCCGTCACTTTTAACCCCTTTATCCTCGTTTCCCCCCCCATTTTTTCCCAATCCCGACCTTTCTAACCCAAATTTCCCCTTTCCCATTTCCCCATTTTCTCTCACCCACATCAAACACAAATCCCTTTTATTTAATTCCACCTCACCCCGATTTTTCCCCATTCCCGCTCCATCTCCCTTCACTTTTAACCCCTTTATCCCCAATTTCCCCCATTATTTCCCAATCCCGACCTAACCAAATTTCCCCTTTCCCATTTCCCCAATTTCTCTCACACACATCAAACACAAATCCCTTTTATTTAATTTAAACTCACCCCGATTTTTCCCCATTCCCGCTCCATCTCCCTTCACTTTTAACCCCTTTATCCCAAATTTTCCCCATTTTTTCCCAATCCCGACCTAACCCAAATTTCCCCTTTTCCATTTCCCCATTTCCCCTCTCCCTCACCCACAAATCCCTTTTATTTAATTCCACCTCATCCCGATTTTTCCCAATTCCCAGCTCCAACTCCCTTCACTTTTAACCCCTTTATCCCCAATTTCCCCCATTTTTTCCCAATCCCTTCCCTAACCCAAATTTCCCCTTTCCCCAATTTCTCTCACCCACATCAAACACAAATCCCTTTTATTTAATTTAAACTCACCCCGATTTTTCCCCATCCCAGCTCCAACTCCCTTCACTTTTAACCCCTTTATCCCCAATTTCCCCCTCGTTTTTCCCCATTTTCCCCTCATTTTCCCCCATTTTCCCCCCGTTTTTCCCCCACCCCTCGCTCTAACCCCTTCTCTCCCCTTTACAGACGTGGTCCCGCTGCAGCCCGAGGGCAGCAGCTTCCGCCGGGGCCGCAAGAAACGCGTTCCTTACTCCAAGGTGCAACTGAAGGAGTTGGAGAAGGAATTCGCCGCCAGCAAATTCATCACCAAGGAGAAGCGGCGCCGCATCTCTGCCAGCACCAGCCTGTCCGAGCGCCAGGTCACCATCTGGTTCCAGAACCGCCGCGTCAAGGAGAAAAAAGCGCTCAGCAAAGCCAAGCCCGGCCCGCTGCACAACACCTGAGGGGACTCCGCAAAATGGGCCAAAATCCCGAAAAAACGGGAAAAAAAAACAAAAAAACGGGGAGGAGCAAGCGCGGAATTAATTTGGTTTTTTTTTTTAAATACGAAGGGATGCTGTTGGTTCTGAGGTGGTTAGAGGAGTTTTTTTTGAATGGAAATGGAGCAAAAAAAAAATAATGAGCGTTAAAATCCTGGGAATCGCGGGTTGTTGGTTCCGGGGGATTTCAAATAATTGTCTTTAAAATGATCAAAATGGACAAAAAAAAAATTATAAGGATTGGAGGTCAAAATATTCGTAAATCTCAGCTCGTGAGGGTGATGTTGGTTCTGAGGTGGTTAGAGGAGTTTTTTTGAATGGAAATGGAACAAAAAAAAAAATAATGGGCGTAAAAATCCTGGGAATCGCGGGTTGTTGGTTCCCAGGGATTTCAAAGAATTGTCTTTAAAATTATCGAAATGGACCCAAAAAAAAAAATTATAAGGATTGGAGGTCAAAATATTCGTAAATCTCGGCTCGTGAGGGTGATGTTGGTTCTGAGGTGTTTAGAGGAGTTTTTTTGAATGGAAATGGAGCAAAAAAAAAAAAAATAATGGGTGTAAAAATCCTGGGAATCGCGGGTTGTTGGTTCTCGGGGATTTCAAAGAATTGTCTTTAAAATTATCGAAATGGACCCAAAAAAAAAAAATTATAAGGATTGGGAGGCCAAAATATTCAAAATCTCGGCTCGTGAGAGTGGTGCTGGTTCTGAGGTGTTTAGAGGAGTTTTTTTGAATGGAAATGGAGCAAAAAGAAAATAATGGGTGTAAAAATCCTGGGAATCGCGGCTTGTTGGTTCCCGGGGATTGCAAAGAATTGTCTTTAAAATGATCGAAATGGACCCAAAATAACCCAAAAATTATAAGGATTGGAGGCCAAAATATTCAAAATCTCGGTTTGTGAGGGTGATGTTGGTTCTGAGGTGTTTAGAGGAGTTTTTTTGAATGGAAATGGAGCAAAAAAAAAAAAAATGGGTGTAAAAATCCTGGGAATCGCCGGTTGTTGGTTCCCGGGGATTTCAAAGAATTGTCTTTAAAATTATCGAAATGGACCCAAAAAAAAAATTATAAGGATTGGAGGTCAAAATATTCAAAATCTCGGCTTGTGAGGGTGATGTTGGTTCTGAGGTGTTTAGAGGAGTTTTTTTTTAATGGAAATGGAGCAAAAAAAAATAATGGGTGTAAAAATCCTGGGAATCGCGGGTTGTTGGTTCCCGGGGATTTCAAAGAATTGTCTTTAAAATTATCGAAATGGACCCCAAAAAAAAAATTATAAGGATGGGAGGTCAAAATATTCAAAATCTCGGCTTGTGAGAGTGGTGCTGGTTCCGGGGTGTTTAGAGGAGTTTTTTTGAATGGAAATGGAGAAAAAAAAAAAAAAAATGGGCGTAAAAATCCTGGGAATCGCGGGTTGTTGGTTGCCGGGGATTGCAAAGAATTGTCTTTAAAATTATCGAAATGGACCCAAAAAAAAAGAATTATAAGGATTGGAGGCCAAAATATTCAAAATCTCGGCTTGTGAGGGTGATGTTGGTTCTGAGGTGTTTAGAGGAGTTTTTTTGAATGGAAATGGCCAAAAAAAAAAAAAAAAAAAAAAGAGAATCGGAGCATAAAAATCTTGAGAATCGCGGCTCGTGATGGTGATGCTGATTCTGGGGTTATTTTAAAAAAATTTGTCTTTAAAATGATCAAAATGGACCCAAAAAAAAAAAAAAAAAAAAAAGAGAATCGGAGCCCGAAATTTCGGAAGTCTCAGAGCGTGAGGGTGATGCGGGTTCCGCGGTTATTTAAAATATTTGTCTTTAAAATTATCAAAATGGCAAAAAAAAAAAAGAGAATCGGAGTTTAAAAATCTTGGGAATCGCGGCTCGTGAGGGTGATGTCGATTCCGGGGTTATTTAAAATATTTGTATTTAAAATGATCAAAATGGTGAAAAAAAAAAAAAAAAAAAAAAGAAGAAGAAAAAAAGAGAATCGGAGCCCAAAAATCTTGGAAATCTCAAGGAGGGTGATGCTGATTCCGGGGTGTTTAAAGAGAATTATCCTTTAAAATAATCAAAATGTGTCCCAAAAAAAAAAAAATCAAAACAAACAAACAAAAAAATAATAATGAAAATCGAAGTCCAAAACATTCGAAATCCCAGCGCGGCTTTGGGTTTTTTCCCACTGGGAAAAAAAGAAAAATTCAAATTTAAAATTCCGGGATTTTTGAGGTTTGTGGAGATTCGGGATGAGGAGCGGGAATTCCCGATTTTCCCGATTTTCCCGTTATTTCTGGTCTCCGTGGTTCCACAGCCCGATGTGGAAAAAGAAAATAAATCCAAAATAAATCCAAAATAAACCCAAAATAAACCCAAAATAACCCAAACCCAACCGGCTCCGCGTTTTCCCGGATTTTTTAGGGCTGGAAAATTCGGGAATTCCCGGCGGGGTCGGAGCCGCTCCCGAGAATTTTTTCGGAATTTTTGGGTCAATTTCGGCCGATTTTGGGAAATTTTCTCCCGCGAGTTTTGGGGCTCGGGAAAAACGGAATTTCCCGCCGGGATTTTTGCTTCGTTTTGTTTTTATTTTGTTTTTTGTTTGTTTGTTTTTTTTGTTTTTTTTTCGGGGTTCTCTTCGTGGTCCGCAGTGTTTTCCTTGGAGGTGTAAAAGCGATTTTGAATTATTTTTTTATTCTTAATTATTAATTAATGAATGAATCGGGGGGTGTTTAATTTTATTGGGGTTGTCCTGTCCGTGTCCGAGCTCGTGGTGTTCGCCTTGTACATTCCTCAAAATAAAATCGCTTTTTGCCCCTCGTTGTTTCGCCTGGGGGACAACAAAAAAAAACAAATTTTAATTTCTCTTTGTGCAGCTTTTTCAACCCCCGGGAGGGGGAAAAAAAAATTGGGGAAAATGCAGAAAAATCGGGGGAAAAAATGGGAAAATTGAAGGATGGGAAGGGGAGAAAAGAAACGCGAGGGGGTTGAAACGGGAGGTGAAAATCGGATTTTTATTGAGTTTATTTTTATTTATTTATGAGGATATTTTATTTTATTTTTATTTATGTTATTTTTTTCTGTCTTTCTTGTTTATTTTATTTTTATTTATTTCATGATTACTTCTTTCATTTTTGGTTATTTAATTTTTAATTTATTTTATTTATTTTATTTTTATTTATTTTGTTTTTATTTATTTTATTTTTATTTATTTTGTTTTTATTTATTTTATTTTTGCTTATTTTGTTTTTATTTATTTTATTTTTATTTATTTTATTTTTATTTATTTTATTTTTATTTATTTTATTTATATTTATTAAAACCTCTTTCTTAAATTTCTTATTTCTTCCATGTTTATTTTCTGTAATTTTATTGGACTTTATTGAATTTCATTTAGTTGATTCTCATTTATTTCATTTCATTCATTGAACTTTATTTAATTTCCTTTCTTTAGTTTTTAAAAATTTATTTATTTTTATTCCGTCTATTTTTATGACATTTAAAATGGAATCTCTTTCTAGTGAAGCTCTTGCATTGAATTTAATTTAATTAACCGATTTTAATGCGATTTATTCGTGTTCAGCTGCATTTTCATTTCATGTTCTTCCATTTTAATGTTTTTATTTCGTGCTTTAATGTTTTGATTTAATATATTTTTATCCCACTTCATTCTCACCCAGTTTAAATTTTATTTAATTTATTTTCTCTCTCTCTCTCTCTTTATTTTTTCTCTTCCTTAAACCCGCCCGAGGGGAAGGGAAAAGGGGCCAAAAATGGTTTTAAAATTCCGATTTTGGCGGGATTTGATTGCCCGGGAGAACGGGAGGGAAAATGGGGGAAAAAAAGGAATTTCAGAGGCTGCAAAACCCTGCAAAAATTCAATTTAATATCGATTTAATATCTATTTAATCCAGGTTTCATCTAGACTTTGTAGCGATTAATTATTTATTTAATATTTATTGTTATTTATTTATAATTCCCCCCCGGCGGGTGGGTATAACCCCGAATATTCGGGTTTTTTTTCGGCGTTTCGGGCGGATATTTCCATTTTTTTGGGATTTTGCGCCTCTCAAAATTCAGATTCGGGGCTGGAATTTCAATAATTCCGGTTTTTTGGTTTTTTATTTTTGGGTTTTTCCCCTGAAATCCCGCCCTGAATCCGAATTTCCATCAAGATTTAGTGGAAATATTTGGGATAAATGGTCGGAAAATGAGAGAAATTTATAGATTTGTGTCAATGGGGGATAAAAATATTCGAATTTATCGGGATTTGTCTCGACACGGAGCAGAAATCCTGAAAATTCGAATTAAAAAGGGATGAAAATCCCATTTAGGGGAAAGGGAGGAACCCGAAATTCCCAAATAAAGCCCGAAAATAAATCCCGAAATCCCAAAATAAACCCGAGATTCCCGAATGAATCCCTAAAAAAACTCCAAAAATCCAAAATCCCGAATGAACCCCCCAAAAATAAACCCGAATCGTCTTAAAAATCAACCCCCAAAAAAACCCGAAAATCCCGAAATGAACCCGAAAAATAAATCCCAAAAAAAAAAAAAAAAAAAAAAATTTAAAAAATAAATAATTTTAAAAATAAATAATAAAAATTAAAAAATTGTTAATTATAATAAAAGAAATAAATAATAAACAAATAAATCAAAATAAATAATAAATCCCCCCAAAATAATCCTGAAATCCCAAAAATAAATCCTAAAATTCCCCCCTCCCCCCCCCAAAAAAAAAAATTCCCGAAAGCGCCTTTGGGGTTCCCAAAATTCCCTCTCAAAATTTCCCAAATTTCCCAAAATTCAAATTTTTTCCAAAATAAATCCCAAAATATCCCCAAAAATACCTCCCCAAAAGATCCCCCAAAATCCCCAAAATCCCAAAAATACCTAAAAAAAATCCCCCCAAAATCCCCAAAATCCCCAAAATCCCCCAAAATCCCCCAAAATCCCCAAAATCCCCCAAAAAATCCCCCAAAAATCCCCAAAATCCCCAAAATCCCAAAATAAAAAAAATCCCCCAAAAATCCCCCCAAAATCCCCCAAAATCCCCAAAATCCCAAAATCCCCAAAAATCCCCAAAATCCCCAAAATCCCCAAAAATCCCCCAAAATCCAAAAAAAATCCCCCCCAAAATCCCCAAAAAATCCCCAAAAAATCCCCCCAAAATCCCACCCGATTTTTGGTGGGAAAAGCGAAAAATTTGGGAATTTTGGGAAGTTGCAGGTGTTGATCCCAAAGATTTTCCCGGATTTTTAAAATTTTAAAAAAATTTTTTTTTGAGGAATTCTCGCAATTTGGATCCCGAATTTTTCAGATTTTTGTTCATTCTGCTGGGACGGGAAAAATCCGATTTTCTCCCGGAATTCCTCAGAGAAATTCCTGAATTTTTGGGGGAAAATTTGGGATTCGAATGGGGAAAAAAATCCCAAAAAAAAAAAAAAAAAAAAATTAAAAAAATTTGGGAATTTGACCAAAAGCAGCTCCGGGAATTCCCAAATCCCAAATTCCGGGGCTAAAAAAAAACCCGATAAATGAATTAAAAATCAATTAAAAATCGGATTAAAGCGATTCCTGGGAAGGGATTTGGGGAAATTTGGGAATGGGGAAAAAAATTATCTTTTTTTTTTCTTATTTCTCATCCAAAATCTGCAGGGTTTGGGGAATTTTGGGTGAATTTTGGGTGAACTTTGGGTGAATTTTGCGTGAACTTTGGGTGAATTTTGGATGAACTTTGGGTGAATTTTGGGTGAATTTTGGGTGAATTTTGGGTGAATTTTGCGTGGATTTTGGGTGAATTTTGGGTGAATTTTGGGTGAATTTTGGGTGAATTTTGGGTGAATTTTGGGAGAACTTTGGGAGAACTTTGGGTGAATTTTGAGTGAATTTTGAGTGAATTTTGGGTGAATTTTGGGTGAATTTTGGGTGAATTTTGAGTGAATTTTGGGTGAATTTTGGGTGAATTTTGGATGAATTTTGGGTGAATTTTGGGTGAATTTTGATGAATTTTGGGTGAATTTTGGGTGAATTTTGAGTGAATTTTGAGTGAATTCATTTCGGGTGAATTTTGGGTGAATTTTGGGCTCGTTTTTGCTCAGTTTTGTCAATTTTGGATCCATTTTTGGATTGAATTTTTTGCCACTCCGGGATTCATTTTTGGGGTTGATTTTTCTCTCTTTCGGTTCCATTTGGATCATTTTGGGGTGAATTTGGATCATTTCGGGTTCGTTTTGATCCTTTTCAGTTTTGGCCACTTCGGGTTTAAATTTTGGCCACTTTTGGGTTAATTTTTGTCATTTTCGGGTTCATTTTTTGTCTTTTTTTTGTTTAATTTTTGTCATTTTTTGGTTTCATTTTTGTTTTGTTTTGTTTAATTTTTGTCACTTTTTGGGTTCATTTTTTGTCTTTTTTGTTTAATTTTGTCATTTTTGGTTTCATTTTGTCTTTTTTTGGTTTCATTTTTGTCACTTTTTGGTTTCATTTTTGTCTTTTTTTTTGTTTAATTTTTGTCATTTTTTGGTTTCATTTTTGTCTTTTTTTTGTTTAATTTTTGTCATTTTTGGTTTCATTTTTGTTTTTTTTTGTTTAATTTTTGTCACTTTTTGGGTTCATTTTTGTCACTTTTGGGTTAATTTTTGTCATTTTCGGGTTCATTTTTTGTCTTTTTTTTGTTTAATTTTTGTCATTTTTTGGTTTCATTTTTGTCATTTTTTGTTTAATTTTTGTCACTTTTTGGTTCATTTTTGTCACTTTTGGGTTAATTTTTGTCATTTTCGGTTTCATTTTTGTCTTTTTTTTGTTTAATTTTTGTCATTTTTTGGTTTCATTTTTGTCACTTTTTGGGTTCATTTTTGTCACTTTTGGGTTCATTTTTGTCACTTTTGGGTTAATTTTTGTCATTTTCGGGTTCATTTTTTTTGTCTTTTTTTTGTTTAATTTTTGTCACTTTTTGGTTTAATTTTTGTCATTTTTGGTTTCATTTTTGTCACTTTTGGGTTTAATTTTTGTCACTTTTGGGGTTCATTTTTGTCTTTTTTTTTGTTTAATTTTTGTCACTTTTTTGGTTTCATTTTTGTCATTTTTGGTTTAATTTTGTCATTTTTGGGTTCATTTTGTCACTTTTTTTTGTTTATTTCTTGTCTTTTTTTCCATTTTTTGTCATTTTTTGTTTATTTTTGTCACTTTTTTGGGTTCATTTTTGTCATTTTTTTTTTGTTTAATTTTTGTCACTTTTGGTTTCATTTTTGTCACTTTTTGGTTTCATTTTTGTCACTTTTTGGTTTCATTTTTGTCACTTTTGGTTTAATTTTTGTCATTTTTGGTTTAATTCATTTCTTGTCTTTTTTTTTTTTTTAATTTTTGTCTTTTTTGGTTTCATTTTTGTCATTTTTTGGTTTAATTTTCGTCACTTTTCGAGTTCATTTCTTGTCTTTTTTTTTTTTTGTTTTGTTTAATTTTTGTCACTTTTTGGTTCCGTTTTCGTCATTTTTTTGTTTAATTTTTGCCACTTTTTGCGCTCATTTCTTGTCCTTTTCGGGTTCATTTTTGGCCATTTCGGTTCATTTTTGTCACTTTTGTTTTGATTTTTTCAGCCCAGGCCGCTCCTTCCTTCCTCAGGACCCCAAAATTCGGGATAAAAACCCCAAAAATTGGAAAACCGAGAAATTCCTGATTTTATTCCACCCCGGGCCGGGATTTGGGCTGGAAAATTTGGGAAAAACGGGCGGAATTTCTTTCCCCAATTCCCCAGAAAATTCCAATTTTTCCTGCAATCCGGAGCCGGATCCGCTGGGAATTTTGGGATTCGGCTTTTACCAAAAATTGGGATTTTTGGAAGATTTTCCTGATTTTTTTTTTCCCCCCAAAAAAAGCAGAAAATTTGAATTTCCAGCCCCGCTCTGGGAATTCCAATCCCCACCCCAGGAGGGAATTGAATTGATGAAATGAATCAATTTAATTGACATTTTGAATTTTTCCTTTGGAATTTTGGGAATACAAATCCTGATCCGTGAAAAACTGAAATTCAGGAGGAGAAAAAAAAGGAAAAATTTGAATTTTTCAGGGTCGAGCCTGAAAGGAAGAGAGAAAAAACCGAATTAAAATGGATTTAAAAGACGGATTAAAATGAATTTAAATGGACCGAAATCAATTGAAATTAATTGAAATTAATAAAATTATTACAATGGATTTAAATGGATTAAGAGGGATTGAACTAATGAATTAAATTGATTTAAAATGAACTAAAATGAATCGAAATTAATTTAAATTAATTCAAGCGATGATTTGAAATGGATCAGAATGAAGGAAAATGAATTAAAACGAATTAAAATGAATCGAGATTAATTAGAATGAATTGAAACGGATTCAAATGGATTAAATTTAATTAAAACCAGGAGGGAAATCGGGACCGGACCCCGCCGAGACGGCGGTGACGTCACGGCGGGTGACGTCACGGGGGTTACCCTTGACCTTGACATCACGGGGGGGGAGGGGGAGGGGTCGCGACCCCCCGGAAATTCCCGGCTTTGTTCGCGCCCCTCCCCCCCCGCGATTCCTCTCCCTTTGTTCCCGGCTCGCCCCAATTTTCTCCACTTTGGCCTTTTTCCCTTTTTCCCCTTTTTTCCTTTTTTCCCTTTTTTCCTTTTTTCCTTTTTCTCTTTTTTATTTTTTTCCCTTTTTTCCCTTTTTTCCTTTTCCCCTTTTTCTCTTTTTCCCTTTTTTATTTTTTTTCCTTTTTTCCTTTTTTCCTTTTTCCTTTTCTTTTTTTCCTTTTTCCTTTTTTCCCTTTTTTCCCTTTTTTCCCTTTTTTCCCTTTTTTCCTTTTTTCCTTTCCCCCTTTTTCTCTTTTTTATTTTTTCCCTTTTTTCCCTTTTTCCCTTTTTCCCTTTTTCCCTTTTTTATTTTTTCCTTTTTCCCTTTTTTCCTTTTTCCTTTTTTCCTTTTTTACCTTTTTTCCTTTTTCCCTTTTCCCTTTTTTCCTTTTTACACTTTTTTCCTTTTTTCTTTTTTCCCTTTTCCCCTTTTTTCCTTTTTTTTCTTTTTTTCCTTTTTTTTCCTTTTTATCTTTTTTCCTTTTTCCTCCTTTTTCCCTTTTTCCTTTTTCCCCTTTTTTTTTTCTTTTTTTTCCTTTTTTTCCTTTTTCCCTTTTTCCTTTTCCCCTTTTTTCCCTTTTTTCCCATTTCCTCTTTTTCTCTTTTTCACCCCATTTTCCCCAATTTCATCCCTTTTCCCCCTATTTTATTCCATTTCCCCTCCCTATTTTTTTCCTTTTTCCCCCTTTTATTCCCCTAATTTATTCATTTTTACCCCAATTTTTTCCTTTTTCCCATTTTTCTCTTTTCCCCATTCCCCCTATTTCCCCACTTTATTCCCTTTCCCCTTATTTTTAATTTTCCCCATTTCCCCCCCGTATTTTTTTCCTTTTTATTCTATTTTCTTCTTTCCCAATTTTCTCATTCCCTCTTTTTTCTCCTATTTTCCCCATTTTTCCTTTATTTCCCCCCTTTTTTTCCCCCCGCGATTTATTTCCTTTATTTTTCTTGTTATTCCTTCCTTTCCCTTTATTTTCCCTTTTATTTCCTCTTTTATTTCCCCTTTATTTCCCTTTTTCCCTTTTTTTTCCCCATTTTCCCCCTGATTTTCCCCATTTTTCTCTCCTGATTTCCCCTCCCCATCCGATTTTTCCCCTTTTATTTTCTCCCCCCCAAAACCAATTTTTTTTTTTTAAAGAATCAAAGTGGGGAATTTCTCCCCTTCCAGCGCCAGGTGAGTGCAGCTCCAAATTCCCACAAAATTTGGATTTGGAAGTCCAAAAACAAAAGGGAAAAAAATGAAAAAACAAAAAAGAGAAAAAGTAAAAAAGGGGAGAAAAAAACAAAAAGGAAGAAGGGAAAAAACCCGGGGCAAATTCCATTTTTCCCGCTTTTCCATGGAATTTGATTTGATTTTTTAATCGATTTATTTGATTTTTGAGGGCAAAAATCGATGTGAAAATCCCATTTTCTACCCCCGAAATTCCGATTTCCTGGGAGGGATTTCCCCAAACCTCCCCAAATTTATTCCCTAAATCCTGCGGATTTTTATTTCTTTTATCCCAAATAATTCCCTTTTTTTCTCGATCCACAATTCCCGATGGGTTTGGGGTGAGAAAAGAAAAAAAAACCGAGATTTTGTTTTGTTTTGTTTTTATTTGTTTTGATTTTTTTTTTTTGTTCTCCCAATCTCCAGACTTCCCAAAATCCCTCGAAATTCGCTTTTCCCCTCCCAAATTCTTCTCTCAGCCGCTAAAATTCGGATTATTGTGGCTCGGGAAGGGTTAAATTTAATTTTTTTAATTAATTTCTTTTTCCTTAAATTTTCTTTCTTTTTCTTTTTTTTTTTTTTTTTTAATTCCCGGTGGGCTCGGGTCCTTCCCGAGGCAGCGAAATTCGGGATCTTTTCATTTCTTTAATTCGATTTTAATTTCGATTTCTGGGAATGAAAATCCCGAACCAGGCCGAGGCGAGCGCTGATGGAAATAAAGGAATTCGGGAGAGGGAAAAAAAGGCAAAAATTGGGATTTGGGATGGGATAAAAACGCCAAAAACCTGAATTTAGAATGGGAAAAGGCAAAAATAATATTTAGGGCGGGATAAAAGACAGAAATGGAATTTAGAATGGGGAAATGGCCAAAAAAATGGAATTTAGAATTGGAATTAAAAGGCAAAAACCGGAAATTCGGGTGGGATAAAAGCCCCAAAAATCGGAATTTTGGATGGGATAAAACCCCAAAACCGGAATTTTAGGACGGAATAAAAATGCAAAACCTGAATTTTTGGACGCGATAAAACCCCCCAAAATCGGAATTTAAGACAGGATAAAACCCCCAAAAATAGAATTTTAGGGCGGGATAAAAACCCCAAAAATCGGAATTTCGGACATAAAAAAAATCCAAACCAAAACGGGAATTTAAGACAGGATAACAACCCTAAAAATCGGAATTTTAGGACGGAATAAAAAGGCAAAACCGGAATTTTAGGACGCGATAAAACCCCCCAAAATCGGAATTTAAGACAGGATAAACCCCCCCCCCAAAATAGAATTTTAGGACGGGATAAAAACCCCAAAAATCGGAATTTCGGACATAAAATAATCCAAACCAAACCGGGAATTTAAGACAGGATAACAACCCTAAAAATCGGAATTTTAGGACGGAATAAAAAGGCAAAAACTGGAATTTTAGGACGCGATAAAACCCCCCAAAATCGGAATTTAAGACAGGATAAAACCCCCCAAAAATAGAATTTTAGGACGGGATAAAAACCCCAAAAATCGGAATTTCGGACATGGGGAAAAAAAAAAAAAAAAAAAAAATCCAAACCAAAACGGGAATTTAAGACAGGATAACAAGCCTAAAAATCGGAATTTTAGGACGGAATAAGAAGGCAAAACCTGAATTTTAGGACGCGATAAAACTCCCCAAAATCGGAATTTAAAACAGGATAAAACCCCCAAAAATAGAATTTTAGGACGGGATAAAAACGCCAAAAATCGGAATTTCGGACATGGGAAAAAAAAAAAAAAAACAAAACAAAAAACAAACAAACAAAAAAAAAAAAAAAACAAAAACAAAACAAAACAAAACGGGAATTTAAGACAGGATAACAAGCCTAAAAATCGGAATTTTAGGACGGAATAAAAAGGCAAAACCTGAATTTTAGGACGCGATAAAAACCCCAAAAATCGGAATTTCGGACATAAAAAAAATCCAAACCAAAACGGGAATTTAAGACAGGATAACAACCCTAAAAATCGGAATTTTAGGACGGAATAAAAAGGCAAAAATTGGAATTTCGGGCGGGATAAAAACGCAAAAATGGATTTTTTTTTGCCGAGCGGGGCGGGAGCAACGTGGGAATAAAACCGGGAATAAAACCAGGAATAAAACCGGGACTAAAACCGGGACTAAACCCGGGACTAAAACCGGAATTGCGGCATTTCCCTCCCGCCCTGATTTGCATTCGCTGCCGACCCTTTTTACTGCCCGTGACCTTGAACTGCGCCGCTTTTACGGCCCCGGCCCCAAATTTGAATTTTTCGCCTTTTTTTTTCCTTCCCCGCCGGCGATTTCCGCCCAAACAAGCGAGGAAAAATCCCAAAATTCAACGTTTTGTCCCCAAAATGGGATTTTTGGCAATAAGAAAAGCGAGTTTTAATTTTTTTTATTGGGTTAATAAATGGCTTTGGGTTGAAAATCGGAGTTTTCTGAAAGAGAAAAAGCGATTTTTTTTTCCTGTTTCTTTTCTTTCTTTCTTTTTTTTTTTTTTTAATTGAATTTTCCTTCTCTGCCGACGTTTTCCGAAAAAAAACCAACAAAAAAAACCCCAAAACAACCACAATAACAATAACAAAAAAAAAAAAAAAAGGCAAGAAAAATTTTAAAATAAATAATTTCCTCTGGATAATGGGATTGTGTTAGCAATAGGAAAAGTGAATTTTATTCTTTTTTTCCTGGTTTTTTTTAGTTTAAAAAAATAATAAAAATAATAATTACAAAGCCAGGGGTTTTCCAAGCAGCAACTTTGGGAATTTTCTCCCTAAAAAAAAAAAAAAAAAAAAAGAAATTAAAAGAAATAATTTTGTCTGGATAATGGGATTATTCTCAATATTTTAATTTTATTTCTGGGGTTTTTAGAGTTAAAAAAAAATTGGAATTACAAAGGCAGGGGATTTCCAAGCGGGAATTAGGGATTTTTTTTTTTTTTTTTTTTTTTTTTTTTTTAGGGATTCCCGAGGGTTTTCAAAGCGATTTTTCCCGAGGTGGAAAATGGGATTTTAATGGAGAAAAAGCGGCGCTGAAGGGTTTTTAGGGTTTAATTTCCTTTTTATTTCCGCTTTTATTTCGGTTTTTATTCCTGCTTTGGGTTCGCTCCTCGCTCCGGGAATTCCAGGCCACGCTCCGAAAATTCCGGGGCTTTTCCCACCTTGGAAAAGCAGAAAAAAATCCGGAAAAAAACAAAAAAAAAACGAGAAAAAAAATCGATTTTTTCACTCCGAGCCTCCCCCCAAAAAAAGGATTTTAAATTAATTTATTCACAGAAAAAAATCGATGTAAAAGGGGGAAAAAAAAAGCCAAAAAAAGAGGATTTTGGAGCAGAAATTCAATTTTTGCAGCAGCAGCCGGGACTGGAATTGGAATTTTTTTTGGTTTTTCCTTTCCCCAAAAAAAAAAGAAAATAAATAAAAAATCGGAGGGAACAAAGCCAATCCCGGCGGGCATCGCGTGCCTGGATTTTATTGAAAGAATTTTTTATTTAAATTTTGGATTTGAATTATTGCTCCGTACCTGGAGGGCGAAAAATTCCTTGGCGCGGCTTGGGGAAAAAAAAAAAACCTAAAAGATAAAAAAAAAAAATCCAAAAGAGGAGGAAAAATTATCCTAAAAATGAAGGAAAAAATTGTTTTAAAAAAGGAAAATAAATGGGAGAAAAAAGGGAAGAAATCCCCTCAAAAGAAGAAAAAAACTCCCCGAAAAAAAAGAAAGAAAATCCCCAAAAAGAAGGAAAAAGGAAAAAAAAAAAAAGTGAATTTTTGGCGGGTTTTTGCGGCTCGTGTTCGGTTTTGCGGTGGAAATTTCCAGGCTGGAAAAAAAGTGAAAAAAAGCTGAAAAAAGTTGGAAAAAAAAAAAGAAAGGAAAAAGCAGAAAAAAAAGCGGAATTTCGGGTTTTTCCAGCTCCGTGAGCCCCGGAGGAGCCGCACCTGAATTTGGATTTTTTTATTTATTTTTTTTTAATTTTTTTGAGCCTCCGGGAAGGGAAATAAAATCAAATTATTTGGGGGGAAATCCCCAAAAATCGAGGGGGGGAGGGGAGGGGATTGGGGAGAATTCCGGGGATTTTAGGACAAAAAAAGGGGGAAAAAGGATAAAAAACAGAAAAAAGGAAAATTCCAACCCCCAAAGCTTCTCTCCAATGATTTATTTTTAATTCCAGGATTTATTTTTAATTCCAGGATTTATTTTTAATTCCAAGATTTTATTTTTCCATTCCAGGATTTTATTTTTCCATTCCAGAATTTATTTTTTGGGTTTTTTTTTTTTTTTTTTTTTTTTTAGAGTTTATTTGGTGCTGGATGGAGCCAGTGCTGATAATATTTTAAAATAATTATTCTAAATTTATTTATTATTTAATTGATTTTAATTCTTTTTTTTTTTTCCCTGCTTTTCTTTGGAGAAAGGGAAGGAATAAATGGAATAAATGGAATAAAGGGAATAAATGGAATTAAATTGAATAAATGGAATAAAGGGAATTAAATGGAATAAATGGAATAAATGGAATTAATGGAATTAAATCCCCCCCCTGAGCCGCTCCCAGGGGAAAAAAAAATAAAATAAAAATTCCGGTTTTAAGGTTTATTTAAGAAATAAAAATAAAAACGAGAAATTTGTCCCCGAAAATAAAATCCTGGAGCGGCGGAAAATGGGAAAAAAACCCGAAAATAACCCAGAAAAAAAAAGGCAAGAATTGAATAAATAACGATGAAAATGGTGAAATAATGATGAAAAAAGGTTAAAAATGATCAAAAATGGGGAAATAATGAGAAAAAAATGAGTGGGAAGGGATGAAGTCGTGATTAAAATGATATTAAATGGTCAAAAAAATTATTAAACGTGAATAAAAATGATAAAAGAATGATAAAAGTTATCAAGTCATGATTAAAAATGATCAAATAATGATTGAAACGAGAGGAAATGATAAGAAAATAAAAAACAATGATAAGGATTTTTTTAAATGACTAAAAAATGGTGTAAATGTGATAAAAAAATAAGATTAAACGGTCCAAAAATGATGAGAGAAGATAAAACAATGTTTCAAGTTATTTAAAAATACAAAAAAAAAAAAAAGATAAAAAACGATAAAAATGAAAAAAAAAGATTAAAAAATGATAAAACGACGGTAAAAAATGACCCCAAAAATGATAAAAATTGTCCAAAAATGATTTAAAATTGCCCCAAAATGATTTAAAATTGCCCCAAAATGATAAAAAAATAGAGAATTAAATTAAATCAGGATTAAAAATGACGAAATTCGGACCCGAAAGGGTTAAAAAATGCTGGGAAAAGCTGGGAATGATCCCAAGAAAAGGCGGGAATTGGATCCCATTGGACAAAAATCTGGTTTGGATTTGTTGGGGCGGGGCTTGGAGTTCAAGTTCATTCATTCATTAATTGATTAATTAATTAATTGTTTCATTAATGAGCGGCGCCGCTCCCCCCCCCCTCCCCGAGAGGTTTTGGGGTGAAAAATCCGAATTTTTCCGGCTCCAAAGGGAGTTTTTGGGGACTCAAAATCGTAAAAAATGGAATTAAATTAAATTTTTGGGGGTTTGAGGTTTTTAATTATTTTAATTTTTTTTTTTTTTTTGAGTGTGGAGGGGGAAAAGTGAAGAAAGGAAAGAAAAAGGGAGAAAAAGGGGGAGGGAAAAAAGGAGAATAAAGGGAAGAATAAAGGAGGGGAAAGAGGAAAAACGGGGAAATAAAAGAGGAATAAAGAGGGGAGAAAATGGGAAAAAAAGGAGGGAAAAAGAGGGAAAATGGAGGGAAAAATGATGGAGAAATGGAGGAAAAAAGGAGGGAAAAAAGATGAGAAATGAGGAATAAAAGGATGAATAAAGGAGGAATAAAGGGATGAAAATGATGAAAAAATGAGGGGAAAGGGAGGAATAAAGGGAAGGAAAAATGAGGGAAAAGGGAGGGGAAATTGGGGGAAAAATGGAGAAAAAGGAGGAATATAAGGGGAAAAAGAGGAAAAAAAGGAGGGGGAAAAAGGAGGAATAAAAGGAAAAAAGGAGGAACAAAAGAGAAAAAAATTATTGAAAAAGGAAGAATAAATGGGAAAAAAAGAGGAAAAAAGGAGGAATAAAAGGAGGAATAAAAGGAGAAAAAAGACGGGGAAAAGGAGGGAGAAAAGGAGGAATAAAAGGGAAAAAAAGGGGAAAAAAAGGAGGAATAAAAGGAGGAAAAGGGGAGGAATAAAGGAATGGGAAAGGAAGAAAAAAGGAGGGAAAAGGGAGGGGAAAAGGAGGAATAAAAGGGGGAAAAAGGGGGGGAAAGGAGGAATAAAAGGGAAAAAAGGAGGAATAAAAGGAGGAATAAAATGAGAAAAAGAAGGAAAAAAGGAGGAATAAAAGGGAAAAAAGAGGGGGACAAGGAGGGAAAAAAGGAGGAAAAGGGGAGAAATAAAGGAAGGGAAAAGGAAGAAAAAGGAGGGGAAAAGGAGGAATAAAAGGAGGAATAAAAGGAAAAAGAAGCGGGAAAAGGAGGAATAAAAGGGAAAATAAAAGGGGGAAAAAGGAGGAATAAAAGGAGGAAAAGGGGAGGAATAAAGGAATGGGAAAGGAAGAAAAAAGGAGGGAAAAGGAAGGAAAAAAGGAGGAATAAAAGGGGGAAAAAAGGGGGAAAAGAAGGAATAAAAGGGGGAAAAAAAGGGGAAAGGGAAGAATAAAAGGGAAAATAAAAGGGGGAAAGGAGGAATAAAAGGGAAAAAAAAGAGGGGGGAAAGGAGGAATAAAAGGGGAAAAAAGGGGAAAAAAGGAGGAATAAAAGGAGGAAAAGGGGAGGAATAAAGGAATGGGAAAGGAAGAAAAAAGGAGGGAAAAGGGAGGAAAAAAGGAGGAATAAATGGGGGGAAAAAGGGGGGAAAGGAGGAATAAAAGGGAAAAAAAGGATGAATAAAAGGAGGAATAAAATGAGAAAAAGAAGGAAAAAGGGAGGAATAAAAGGGAAAAAAGAGGGGGACAAGGAGGGAAAAAAGGAGGAAAATGGGAGGAATAAAGGAATGGGAAAGGAAGAATAAAGGACGGAAAAGGGAGGGAAAAAGGAGGAATAAAAGGGGAAAAAAAGGGAAAGGAGGAATAAAAGGGAAAATAAAAGGGGAAAGGAGGAATAAAAGGGGAAAAAAGAGGGGGAAAAGGAGGAATAAAAGGCAAAATAAAAGGGGAAAAAGGAGGAATAAAAGGAGGAAAAGGGGAGGAATAAAGGAATGGGAAAGGAAGAAAAAAGGACGGAAAAGGGAGGAGAAAAGGAGGAATAAAAGGGGGAAAAGAGGGGAAAAGGAGGAATAAAAGGGGGAAAAAAAGGGGAAAAAGGAGGAATAAAAGGAGGAAAAGGGCAGGAATAAAGGAATGGGAAAGGAAGAAAAAAGGACGGAAAAGGGAGGAGAAAAGGAGGAATAAAAGGGGGAAAAAAAGGGGAAAAAAAGGAGGAATAAAAGGAGGAAAAGGGGAGGAAGCCGCCGCTGTTTTGTCCGCGCTGCGGAGGGGAGGGGACACGGAGGGTGGGGGAGGGGTCCCCGGGGTGGGGGAGGGGTCCCGGGGTGGGGAGGGGACCCCGAGCCCGTTCCTCCGCCACGTGACGGCGGCGCCGGGGCCAATGGGCTCGGGCCGAGCCTTTTAACCGCGCTCCATGGCCGGGGCAGCGGCAAAAACATCGGCCCAAAAAAAAGCCCCGAAACCAGCGCGATCCGCGCTCGCCTTCATCCTCCTCCTCCTCCTCCCCCTCCCCCATGGGCGAGCACAACGCGCTGCTCAACCCCGGCTTCGTGGGGCCGCTCCTCAACATCCACACGGGCGACGCTTTTTACTTCCCAAATTTCCGCGCATCGGGCGCGCAGATCCCGAGTTTCTCCTCGCTGCCGTACCCGCGGCGAGAGAATTTCGGGGCTTTACCCGCTTGGGCTCCCGCGGAGCCGTGCGGGAGTTACGCGCAGCCTTGCCTGGGCTCGCTGGGCCCCGCGTGTGGCCGCGCCTGCGAGGAGGGCAAGTGCTGCTACCGAGAGGGTGACAAGGAGCGCGCGGGTCGCGAGGGAGCGATGCTGGCGCTGGAGCAGCTGGGAGGGGGAGGGGCGGCTTTGGGTAACCCTTTGGGTAACCCTTTGGGCAACCCCCTGGGCAATAATCCCGCGGCGTTCGGCAAGTTCGAGTTCGGAGCGGCGGAGGGGGCGGCGCAGGACGCGCAGCCTTGCGCGGGGATGGAGCCCGAGGCGGGAGCGGCGGCGCTGCTGGAGGGAGGAAAAGGGGACGCGGCGGGGATGGTGTCACCCCTGAGCGCGGGAGGAGGTGGGTACGGATGGATTTTGGGGGGTTTTTTGGGGTTTTTAGGGTTTTGGGGTGGGTTTGGGGTGTTTTCGGGGTGGGTGTTGGGGCGGCTTTGGAAGGGGTTGAAGGGGACATTGCGGGGCTGGTGTCACCCCTGAGCGCGGGAGGAGGTGGGTACGGATGGATTTTGGGGTATTTTTGGGCTTTTTTTTTAGGGTTTTGGGAGGTTTTGGGGCGGTTTTGGGGTGTTTTGGGGTTTTTTGAGGGAATCCCGGCTACGCAGAGCGGTTTGAGGCTGAAGGGGTCATTGCGGGGCTGGTGTCACCCCCTGAGCGCGGAGGAGGTGGGTACGATGCATTTGGGTATTTGGGGTTTTTTGGGGGTTTTGGGTGGGTTTGGGGTGTTTTCGGGGTGGGTGTAGGAGCGGTTTTGGAGGGATTGAAGGGGACATTGCCGGGCTGGTGTCACCCCTGAGCGCGGCAGGAGGTGGGTACGGATGGATTTTGGGGTTTTTTGGGGGCTTGGGGGTTTGTGGAGGTTTTGGTGGTGGTTTGGGGGTTTTTGGAGGGGAATCCTGCTGGGTTTAGGAGCGGTTTTGGAGGGGTTTTCCCCGGGAATAAAGGGGACAGTGCGGGGCTGGTGTCGCCCCTGAGCGCGGGAGGAGGTGGGCATTATGGATTTTGGGGGTTTTGGGGGTTTTGGGGTGGTTTTGGGGCGTTTTGGGGTGGGTTTGGGGTGTTTTCGGGGTGGGTGTTGGAGCGGTTTTGGAGGGGTTGAAGGGGACATGTGGGCATGTGTCACCCTGAGCCGGCAGGAGGTGGTACTGATGGATTTGGGGTTTGGGTTTTAGGTTTGGGGGTTTGGGGCGGTTTTGGGGATTTTCAGGTTGGGTTTTGTGTGGGTTTGGAGGGTTTGGGATAAGGGGACAGGCGGGTGGTGTCACCCCTGAGCGCAGAGGAGGTGGACGGTGGATACTTTTGGGGTTTTTAGGGTTTGGGGTTTTGGGGTTTTGGGGTTTTGGAGGGTTTTGGGGTGTTGAGCGTTTTGGAGGTTTGGAGGGTTGAAGGGGACATTGCCGGGCTGGTGTCACCCCTGAGCGCGGCAGGAGGTGGCACCGAAAGGATTTGGGTTTTTAGGGTTTTGGGGTTTTGGGCGGTTTTGGGTGTTTGGGGGTTTGTGGGTGTGAGTATTTGGAGCGGTTTGGAGGGAAGGGACACTGCCGGGCTGGTGTCACCCCGAAGGATTTGTGATTTTTTAGGGTTTTAGGGGGTGGGCACGGATGGATTTGGGGTTTTTCGGGGTTTTTATGGGGTTTGGGGTGGGGCTGGGGCGGTTTTGGGTTTTTAGGGGTTTTGGGGTGCGCGTTGGAGGGTTTTGGGAGGGTTTTCCCCGGGAATAAAGGGGACAGTGCCGGGCTGGTGTCACCCCTGAGCGCGAGAGGAGGTGGCACCCGGGGAAAAGGAATTTTGTTTTTTTTTAGGGTTTTAGGAGGTGGGCACGGATGAATTTGGGGTTTTTTGGGGTTTTAGGGGGTGAGCACAGATGAATTTGGGGTTTTGGGTTTTAGGGGTTGGGCACAGATGGATTTGGGGTTTTTTTAGAGTTTTTCGGGGCGAGCATGGACTGATTTGGGGTTTTTAGGGTTTTAGGAGGTGGGCACGGATGGATTTGGGGTTTTTTTTTAGGGTTTTAGGAGGTGGACACGGACGGATTTGGAGTTTTTTTCGAGTTTTTCGGGGCGGGCATGGACTGATTTGGGGTTTTTTTAGGGTTTTAGGAGGAGGGCACGGATGAATTTGGGGTTTTTTTAGAGTTTTTCGGGACGGGCACGGACGAATTTGGGGTTTTTTAGGGTTTTAGGGGGAGGGCAGGATGGATTTGGGTTTTTTTTAGAGTTTTTCGCGGCGGGCACGGACGGATTTGGGGGTTTTTTTTAGGGTTTTAGGAGGTGGGCACGGACGGATTTGGGTTTGTTTTTTTTTAGGTTTTAGGGGAGGACACGGATAGATTTGGTTTTTAGGGTTTAGGGGAGGACAGGATAGATTTGGGATTTTTTTTTAGGGTTTTAGGGGGAGGGCAGGATGGATTTGGGTTTTTTTTTTAGGGTTTTAGGAGGTGGGCACGGACAGATTTGGGTTTTTTTAGGGTTTTAGGGGGAGGGCAGGATGGATTTGGGGTTTTAGGGTTTTAGGGGGAGGGCAGGATGGATTTGGGGGTTTTTTTTTAGGGTTTTAGGGGGAGGACAGGATGGATTTGGGGGGTTTTTTTAGGGTTTTAGGAGGTGGGCACGAACAGATTTGGGGGTTTTTTTAGGGTTTTAGGAAGAAGGCACGGAGGGATTTGGGGTTTTTTGGGGTTTTAGGGGGTGGGCACGGATGGATTTGGGGTTTTTTAGAGTTTTTCGCGGCGGGCACGGACGGATTTGGGTTTTTTTTAGGGTTTTAGGGGGAGGGCAGGATAGATTTGGGGTTTTTTTTAGGGTTTTAGGAGGAGGGCAGGATGGATTTGGGTTTTTTTAGGGTTTTAGGAGGCGGGCACGGACGGATTTGGGGTTTTTTTAGGGTTTTAGGAGGGCACGGATAGATTTGGGGTTTTTTTTAGGGTTTGAGGGTGGGCACAGATGAATTTGGTTTTTTTAGGGTTTTTCTAAGGTTTGGGGTGGGGCTGGATTTTTGAACAGTTTTTTTTTCGGGGTGTTGGAGCGGTTTTGGGGACATTGCGGGGCTGGTGTCACCCCTGGGCGCGGGAGGAGGCGGGAACGGACGGATTTGGGGTTTTTTTAGGGTTTGGGAGTTTGGGGATTTTTTTTGGGGGGGAGTTTTGGGGTATTTGGGGTTTTGGGAAGGTTTTGTGGCGAGTTTTCCATCGGGAACGCGCCGGGACCGGGGAGCGCGGGCGGAGGTGGAGACACCTGGAATGGAGGAGATTTGGGGATTTTTTGGGTTTTTGGGGTTTCTCTGGGGGATTTTGGGGTTTCTCTGGGCGATTTTGGGGTTTCTCTGAGGGATTTTGGGGTTTCTCTGGGCGATTTTGGGGTTTCTCTGGGCTGTTTTGGGGTATTTTGGGGTGTTTGAGGATGATTTTGTGGCGGATTTTTGGCGGGATTTCCCGGGAATGAAGAACCGCGGCGGGTCCGGTGTCACCCTGAGCGCGGAAAATTCGGATTTTTTTGTTGTTTTTTTGGGTTTTTTTGAGGCAATTTTGGGGGTTTTTTTGGGTGTTTGGGGCGGGATTGGTTTTTTCGGGTATTTTTGGATGTTTTAGGATGATTTTGTGGCGGATTTTGGGGGATTTTCCCGGGAATGAAGAACCGCGGCGGGTCCGGTGTCACCCTGAGCGCGGGAAATTCGGATTTTTTTGTTGTTTTTTTGGGGTTTTTGAGGCAATTTTGGGGTTTTTTGGGGTGTTTGGGGCGGGATTTTTTTTTTCGGGTATTTTGGGATGTTTTAGGATGATTTTGTGGCGGATTTTTGGGGGATTTTCCTGAATGAAGAACCGCGGCGGGTCCGGTGTCACCCTGAGCGCGGGAAATTCGGATTTTTTTGTTTTTGGGTTTTTGAGGCAATTTTGGGGTTTTGGGGTGTTTGGGTCGGGATTGGTTTTTTCGGGTATTTTGGGGTGTTTTAGGATGATTTTGTGGCGGATTTTGTGGGAAATTTCCAGGAATGAAGAACCGCGGCGGGTCCGGTGTCACCCTGAGCGCGGGAAATTCGGATTTTTTTGTTGTTTTTTTGGGGTTTTTTGAGGCAATTTTGGGTTTTTTTGGGGTGTTTGGGGCGGGATTGGTTTTTTTCGGGTATTTTGGGGTGTTTTAGGATGATTTTGTGGCGGATTTTGGGGGATTTTCCCGGGAATGAAGAACCGCGGCGGGTCCGGTGTCACCCTGAGCGCGGGAAATTCAGATTTTTTTGTTATTTTTGGGGGTTTTTTGAGACAATTTTGGGGTTTTTTGGGGTGTTTGGGGCGGGATTGTTTTTTTCGGGTATTTTGGGGTGTTTTAGGATGATTTTGTGGCGGATTTTTGGGGGGATTTTCCCGGGAATGAAGAACCGCGGCGGGTCCGGTGTCACCCTGAGCGCGGGAAATTCGGATTTTTTGTTGTTTTTGGGTTTTTGAGGCAATTTTGGGTTTTTTTTGGGGTGTTTGGGGCGGGATTGTTTTTTTTTCGGGTATTTTGGGATGTTTTAGGATGATTTTGTGGCGGATTTTGGGGGGATTTTCCCGGGAATGAAGAACCGCGGCGGGTCCGGTGTCACCCTGAGCGCGGGAAATTCGGATTTTTTTGTTTTTTTGGGGTTTTTTGAGGCAATTTTGGGGTTTTTTTTGGGGTGTTTGGGGTGGGATTGGTTTTTTTCCGGGTATTTTGGGATGTTTTAGGATAATTTTGTGGCGGATTTTGGGGGGATTTCCCGAGAATGAAGAACCGCGGCGGGTCCGGTGTCACCCTGAGCGCGGGAAATTCGGATTTTTTTGTTTTTTTGGGTTTTTTTGAGGCAATTTTGGGTTTTTTTGGGGTGTTTGGGGCGGGATTGGTTTTTTTCGGGTATTTTGGGGTGTTTTAGGATGATTTTGTGGCGGATTTTGGGGGATTTTCCCGGGAATGAAGAATCGCGGCGGGTCCGGTGTCACCCTGAGCTCGGGAAATTCGGATTTTGTTGTTTTTTTTGAGGCAATTTTGGGGTTTTTTGGGGTGTTTGGGGCGGGATTGGTTTTTTTCGGGTATTTTGGGGTGTTTTAGGATGATTTTGTGGCGGATTTTGGGGGGATTTCCCGGGAATGAAGAACAGCGGCGGGTCCGGTGTCACCCTGAGCGCGGGAAATTCGGATTTTTTGTTTTTTTGGTTTTTTTGAGACAATTTTGGGTTTTTTTGGGGTGTTTGGGACGGGATTGGTTTTTTTCGGGTATTTTGGGGTGTTTTAGGATGATTTTGTGGCGGATTTTGGGGGAATTTCCCGGGAATGAAGAATCGCGGCGGGTCCGGTGTCACCCTGAGCGCGGGAAATTCGGGGTTTTTTTTGTTGATTTTGGGATTTTTTTGAGACAATTTTGGGTTTTTTTGGGGTGTTTGGGTCGGGATTGGTTTTTTTCGGGTATTTTGGGGTGTTTTAGGATGATTTTGTGGCGGATTTTGGGGGATTTTCCCGAGAATGAAGAACCGCGGCGGGTCCGGTGTCACCCTGAGCGCGGGAAATTGGGATTTTTTTGGTTTATTTTGGGGTTTTTTTGAGGCAATTTTGGGTTTTTTTGGGGTGTTTGGGTCGGGATTGGTTTTTTTCGGGTATTTTGGGGTGTTTTAGGATGATTTTGTGGCGGATTTTTGGGGGGAATTTCCCGGGAATGAAGAACCGCGGCGGGTCCGGTGTCACCCTGAGCGCGGGAAATTCGGATTTTTTTGGTTTTTTTTTTTTTTTTGGGGGTTTTTTTGGGTTTTTTTTGGGTTTTTTGGGGTCTTCGAGGTGGATTTGGGTTTTTTGGGGTGTTTTAGGTTGGTTTTGTGGCGGATTTTGGGGGAATTTTGGGAAGATTTTCCCCGGCATTGAAGGGATGGCGGCGGGGTCGCTGTCACGGCCAGAGACTGGAAATGCGGAATTTCGGAATTTTGGATTTTTTTGTTTTTTTTTTGGGTTTTCTGGGTTTTTAGGGGTTTCGGGGGGATTAGAAGGATTTTGGGATGGATTTTTGGGCCATTTCTCTGAACACCGGGAAAAGCCGGGAAATGCAGATTTTTTTTTTTTTTTGTTTGTTTTGGTTTTTCTGTTTTTATTTTATTTTATTTTATTTTATTTTATTTTATTTTATTTTATTTTATTTTATTTTATTTTATTTTATTTTATTTTATTTTATTTTATTTTATTTTATTTTATTAATTTTTTTGGAGGGGATGTTTTGTTTTTTTTTGGGGGAGGCCTGAGGGGTTTTGATCCTCTTTAGGAGATTTTGGGAAGAATCTTTTTGGGATACGACCCTGGGAATAAAGGGGACGTTCCCAAAAAAACGAATTTTTTTTTTTTTTTTTTTTTTTTTTTTTGTGGAGATTTTATTGGTTTATTTTTTATTTAATTGAGATTTTGGGGTTGAGCTTTTTTTAATTGGGATTTTGGGACTGTTCTGGAAAGGTTTTGGGGGTTTTAGATTTTTTTTTTTTTTTAGGGGTGTTTAAAAGGTTTTCCCTGGGGAAAAAAGAGGAAGCGCCCCTTGGCAAGTTCGGGAAAAAAAATGGAAATTTTGGGATTTTTTTGGGGATTTTTTGGGATTTTTTGGGTGTTCTAAAATATATTTTTGGCTTTCTGGAAGTGATTTTTGCTGGGTTTGAAGGAAAAAAAAAGGAAACGAGGCGGGGCCGATGCTCAGGGTGGAAAAAAGGGAAATTTGGGGGTTTTGGGGTTTTTATTTATTTGGTTTTTGGGGTGGTTTGGAGGGTTTTGGGGTTTTTAGGCGCCCGAAAATCGGGAATTTTGGGGATTTTTGGAAGAGTTCGGGGTGGAAATTTGGGGTTCGGTGCCTCCCCCGAAGCTCGGCAGGTCCAATCAAGGAATTTTGGGGTTTTTTTGGGGTTTTTTTGGTGTTTTTGGGGTTTTTTGAAAGGATTTTCCCCGAAAATTTGGGGTTCGGAGCGGTCGGAAATCCCGGAATGTTTTGGGATTTTTTTTTTTTTTTTTTTAGTTTTTATTTTATTTATCTTTCTGGGATTTTTAGGGGAATTTTTGGGTTGTTTTTGGGTGATTTTTTTTCGTGATTTTTTGTGATTTTTTTTGTGATTTGGTGCGATATTCTTGCGATTCTTTTGTGAATTTCTTGGTGATTTTGGGGGATTTTTTGAGGGAATTTTCTTTTATTTTGGGGGGATTTTTTGAGGAATTTTCTTTTCTTTTTGGGAGGATTTTATTTTATTTTATTTTATTTTATTTTATTTTATTTTATTTTATTTTATTTTATTTTATTTTATTTTATTTTTTTATTTTATTTTATTTTATTTTATTTTATTTTTTTATTTTATTTTATTTTATTTTATTTTATTTTATTTTATTTTATTTTATTTTATTTTATTTTATTTTATTTTATTTTTTAATTGTTTCTTTGATTTCTTGGGGCATTTTGGGATTTTTTGGGCCGCCAGGGTAGCAGCGAAATCTCGAATCTTTTATTTGGCGCCGCCGCTTTTAACAAAAAAAAAACATAAAAAAAAGGAAATTTCCCATTAAAAAATCAATCCAGGAGAGGTTTTGGGGGTAAAAAAGGGGAAAAAAAAGGGAAAATCCCTAAAATTCAAAACCCTCCCAGAGCGATTTTGGGGTCACGGGGAGGGAAAGGGGGAAAATTTGGGAATCCCTAAAAAATCCGTCAGGAATTCCTAAAAAATCCCTTTGGGAAATCCTAAAATTCCTTTTGGGAATCCCTAAAAAAAAAAAAAAAAAAAATTGGGAATTCCTAAAATTCCTTTGGGGAATTCCTAAAATTCGTTTTGGGAATCCTTAAAAAAAGGGATTTTTAAAGAAAAAAAAAAAAAGCGGTTTTGGGGTCACGAGTGGGAGGAAAATGGGAAAAAAAACGGGGGGAAAAAGGAAAAGAAAAAGGGAAATTATTAAAAAAATTAACGTTTTGGGGAGGTTTTTTTTTTTAGGGAAAAAAAAGAGAAATTTGACATTTTGGGGATTTTTAATTTTTTTTTTTTTAAGGGAGGACAGGAAAAAGACTTTTTAGGGATCATATTTTAGGGAAAAAAAAGAAAAATGAACGTTTTGGGTTTTTTTTAAAGGAAAAAAAAAAGAAAAGAGGAATTTTGGGAATGATATTTTAAGGGGAAAAGGTTTTTTTGGTGACTTTTTTTTTTTTTCCGGGAAAAAAAGGGAAATGAACTTTTTGGGGAGGTTTTTTTTTTTAGAAAAAAGGGGAATTTTGGGGATTTTTATTTTTAGGGGGAAAAAAGGAAAATGCACATTTTGAGAAGAATTTTTAAGGGAAAAAAAACGGAAAATGAACATTTTAGGGACTTTTTCTGGGGGAAAAAAAAAGGGGAAAAAACCATTTTGGGGATTTTTTTAAATGGGAAATCTGGGAAAATCCATTACCGGCACTTATTTTAGGGGGAAAAAAGGAAAATTAACATTTGGAGAAAATTTTTTTAGGGGGAAAAAGGGAAAATGAACATTTTGGGGCCTTTTTAAATGGGAAAAACCCGAAAATTCCCATTTTAGGAACTTTTTTTAAACGGGAAAACGTGGAAAATCCATTTTTTTGGGGGAATCATTTTGGGGAATTTTTTAAGGGGAAAAAAGGGAAAATTATCATTTCAGGATGTTTTCTAAAAGGGAAAAAAGGGGAAATTACCATTTCGGCGTCTTTTTTAAAGGGGAAAAACCCGAAAATTGCCATTTTAGGAATTTTTTTAACGGGAAAATCAATTCCGGCGACTCATTTTTTTCGCTAAAAAACGGGAAAATCGGATTTTTTCGTGGGGAAAAAAGCGGATTTGAAATCCCGGCGCTGTTTTTTTCAGGCGCGCCCTGGTCTTGGAACTTTTTTTCGGGGGAAAAATACCAGAAAATTTAACTTTTCGGGGAGTTTCTTTAGGGGAGGGAAGGGAAAACGATCATTTGGGGGAATTTTTTAAGGGGAAAAAAATGAAAATTACCATTTCAGGGTGTTTTCTAAAAGGGAAAAAAGGGGAAATTACCATTTCAGGGTCTTTTTTAAAGGGGAAAAAACCCGAAAATTCCCATTTTAGGCACTTTTTTAAACGGGAAAACGGGGAAAATCCATTTTTTGGGGGAATCATTTTGGGGAATTTTTTAAGGGGAAAAAAGGGAAAATTACCATTTTAGGATGTTTTCTAAAAGTGAAAAAAGGGGAAATTACCATTTCGGGGTCTTTTTTAAAGGGGAAAAAACCCGAAAATTGCCATTTTAGGCACTTTTTTAAACGGGAAAACGGGAAAATCCATTTTTTTGGGGAATCATTTTGGGGAATTTTTTAAGGGAAAAAAGGGAAAATTACCATTTCAGGGTGTTTTCTAAAAGGGAAAAAAGGGGAAATTATCATTTCGGCGTCTTTTTTAAAGGGGAAAAAACCCGAAAATTCCCATTTTAGGAACTTTTTTAACGGGAAAATCAATTTCGGGGACTCATTTTTTTCGCTTAAAAAACGGAAAAATCGGAATTTTTCGTGGGGAAAAAAGCGGATTTGAAATCTCGGCGCTGTTTTTTTCAGGCGCGTCCCGGTCTGGGAACTTTTTTTAGGGGGAAAATAGCGGAAAATTTAACTTTTAGGGGAGTTTCTTTAGGGGAGGGAAGGGAAAACGATCATTTGGGGGAAATTTTTAAGGGGAAAAAAGGAAAATTACCATTTCGGGGTGTTTTCTAAAAGGGAAAAAAGGGGAAATTATCATTTCGGGTTCTTTTTTAAAGGGGAAAAATCCCGAAAATTCCCATTTTAGGCCCTTTTTTAAACGGGAAAACGGGGAAAATCCATTTTTTTGGGGAATCATTTTGGGGAATTTTTTTAAAGGGAAAAAAATGAAAATTATCATTTCAGGGTGTTTTCTTAAAGTGAAAAAAAGGGAAATTACCATTTCGGCGTCTTTTTTAAAGGGGAAAAAACCCGAAAATTGCCATTTTAGGCATTTTTAAAACGGGGAAAATCAATTCCGGGGACTCATTTTTTTCGCTTAAAAAACGGAAAAATCGGATTTTTTCGTGGGGAAAAAAGCGGATTTGAAATCCCGGCGCTGTTTTTTTCAGGCGCGCCCCGGTCTGGGAACTTTTTTTCGGGGGAAAAACCGGAAAATTTAACTTTTAGGGGAGTTTCTTTAGGGGAGGGAAGGGAAAACGATCATTTGGAGGAAATTTTTAAGGGGAAAAAAGGGGAAATTACCATTTCAGGGTGTTTTTTAAAGGGGAAAAAACCCGAAAATTGCCATTTTAGGCACTTTTTTAAACGGGAAAACGGGGAAAATCCATTATGGCGACTCATTTTTTTCGCTTAAAAAACGGAAAAATCGGATTTTTTCGCGGGGAAAAAAGCGGATTTGAAATCTCGGCGCTGTTTTTTTCAGGCACGTCCCGGTCTGGGAACTTTTTTTTCGGGAGAAAAACCGGAAAATTTAACATTTCGGGGAGTTTCTTTAGGGGAGGGAAGGGAAAACGATCATTTGGGGGAAATTTTTAAGGGGGAAAAATGAAAAATACCATTTCAGGGTGTTTTCTAAAAGGGAAAAAAGGGGAAATTATCATTTCGGGGTGTTTTTTAAAGGGGAAAAACCCGAAAATTGCCATTTTAGGCACATTTTTAAACGGGAAAATGGGGAAAATCCATTCCGGGGACTCATTTTTTTCGCTTAAAAAACGGAAAAATCGGATTTTTTCGTGGGGAAAAAAGCGGATTTGAAATCTCGGCGCTGTTTTTTTCAGGCGCGTCCTGGTCTTGGAACTTTTTTTAGGGGAAAAATACCAGAAAATGAACATTTCGGGGAGTTTCTTTAGGGGAGGGAAGGGAAAACGATCATTTGGGGAATTTTTTAAGAGGAAAAAAAGGAAAATTACCATTTCGGGGTGTTTTCTAAAAGGAAAAAAAAGGGGAAATTACCATTTCGGCGTCTTTTTTAAAGGGCAAAAAACCGAAAATTGCCATTTTAGGAACTTTTTAAACGGGAAAATCCATTATGGCGACTCATTTTTTTCGCTTAAAAAACGGAAAAATCGGATTTTTTCGTGGGGCAAAAGGCGGATTTGAAATCTCGGCGCTGTTTTTTTCAGGCGCGTCCTGGTCTGGGAACTTTTTTTCGGGGGAAAAACCGGAAAATTTAACTTTTAGGGGAGTTTCTTTAGGGGAGGGAAGGGAAAACGATCATTTGGGGGAATTTTTAAGGGGAAAATGAAAATTACCATTTCAGGGTGTTTTTTTAAAGGGAAAAAAGGGAAAATAACATTTCGGGGTCTTTTTAAAGGGGAAAACCCGAAAAATTGCCATTTTAGGCACTTTTTTAAACGGGAAAACGGGGAAAATCCATTATAGCGACTCATTTTTTCGCTTAAAAACGGAAAAATCGGATTTTTTTCGTGGGGAAAAAAGCGGATTTGAAATCCCGGCGCTGTTTTTTTTTCAGGCGCGCCCTGGTACCCGATGCACACGCGGTCGCGCAAGAAGCGCAAACCCTACTCGAAGCTGCAGCTGGCGGAGCTGGAGGGGGAATTTTTGGTGAACGAATTCATCACGCGGCAGCGGCGGCGGGAGCTCTCGGACCGCCTGAACCTCAGCGACCAGCAGGTGAAGATCTGGTTCCAAAATCGCCGCATGAAAAAGAAAAGACTCCTCCTCAGGAGAGGGCGCTTTCCTTAAAAAAAAACGCGCACGCAAAAAAAAAAAAAAAATCGAAATTGGGTGAAATCGCGCTTAAAAACAAGCGGGAAATGCGTAAAAAGGTTAAAATAATTTTAATTTAACGAAATAAAAGCGCGCGCTGCAGACTCTGAATCTGTTCCGACCTCGGAATCGCGGGAAAGAGGAAAAAATATATATATTAAACAGGGGGAAATGGCGATTTAAAATAGGGTGAAAGAACGGCGGAAAAAAAGGAAATGGTTGGAAAGAAAATGAGGAATATTGAGGATGGAGATGAGGTTGGAATAGGAAATGGTGAGGATTGAAAATGGGAAATCTCGCGGATGGAAATGATTGGAAATGTGAAATGGTGAGGAAAATTTCGCGGATGGAAATGAGATTGGAAATAGGAAATTTCGCGGATGGAAAAAAAAAAAAAAGAATTGGAAATGTTGAAATGTGGCGATGGAAATGGGATTGAAATGAGAATTCTCCCGGCTGGAAATAGAAATGCAAATAGGAAATTTCATGATGGAAAAAAATAATTGGAAATAGGAAATGTCGCGGATGGAAATGAGATTGGAAATAGGAAACGCTGGAGATTGAAAATGGGAAATTTTGCGGATGGAAAAAAAAAATTCCAAATAAGAAATCGGGAGGAAAACGGGAGCGGAATTTCCCCGGAGGCGCTGTTGATTCTGGGGATTTTTTTGGGAGCAGAGCTCAGGTAGGAGCGGAAATTCCCGGATTTTCCCCAAAATCGCGATCCGGGGTTTGGGGTTTAGCGGGAGGGGAAAAAAACCAAAAAAAACCAAACGAAAATTCGGGATTTTGGGGGGAAAATCTTAAAGATTTGGGTGGGAAATTGGGGAATTTTTCTCTTTTTTTGGGGGTGAAATGAAGGATTTGGGGAAAATTTTCGTGCTCGGGTTTGGTCGGGACAAAACCCGGCTGGAAATTTGATTTATCCTGAAAATTTGGGTCAATTCCTGCCACCTCGCAGAAGAATAAAAGAATAAAATTAAAAAAATTAAAAAAAGGATTTTTTTCCATCTCAACTCCATTTTTTTCCGGGGTTTTTTTTTCCTTCCCTCGTGATTTTCCAGCGTCTTTTCCGACATCTCTCATTCCAAAAATCCTTTTTTCCTTTTTTTTTCTTTTTTCTTTATTTTTTTTTTTTTCTGTCACGGGATGGAAACGCTGGAAATCAGGCAAGGAAAAAAAAACCCAAAACAAAGAAACCACTTTTTTTTTCCTGTGAGTTCTGAGGTAAAATCGGAGCAGAACTCGATATTTTTTCTTCTCAAAACCGATTTTAACCCTCAAAAAAAAAAAAAGAAAAAATGCGAATTTTCCCTTGATTTGCAGGAAAAGGCTCAAACCGCGCGGGTTTTAGGAAAAAGGATAATTTTTTTCTGGCAGAAAAAAATCCCAATTTTTTTTTTTTTTTTTTTTTCGCTTTTTCGGGCTCCGAGAATGCGACCCCAAAGCTTTTCCCAGTTTTTCTTTTTTCTTTTTTTTTTGTTTTTTTTTTGTTTTTTTGTTGGTTTTTTTGTTGTTGTTGTTTTTGTTTTTTTGGGTGTTTTTGTTTGTGCGAGAGCTCGGAATTCCTGGAGTAAAAAACTGGATTTTGTCGAATTCCGTTTGAATTTGAATTTGAGATTTTTCGGGAGAGGAATTTTCGGGAAAAGGGGAAAGGAATTTTCCTGTTGGGAAATCGCGATTTTGGGGTAAAAATTCGGGAAATTCTGGGGAAAAAAATTGAATTATTGGAGGAGGCGCGGCCGGGGCGGATTTTTTGGGGATAATTCCATGGAAAAGCAGGAATTTTTCCTGGAATAAAAAAAATTAAAAAATCGGAATTCTCGCGGTCACGGTCACGGCCAGCGCCGCTTGTTTGGATCCCGGGAAAAATTCCAAAAAATCCCCAAAAATCCCCAAAAATCCCCAAAAATCCCCAAAAATCCCCCAAATCCCCAAAATCCCGAACAATCCCTCCCTGCCCTGGCCTTTTTTTCCCTTTTTTCCCCCCTTTTTTTCCCTTTTTTTCCCTTTTTTTCCCTTTTTTCCCCCTTTTTTTCCTTTCCCTTTTTTTTTTTTTTTTTCCCTCCCCCTCCCTTCCTGAGGTTTTAACCAGGAAAAAAAAATCTGTAATTCTCCCTCAACCCCAATTTGGGGTCAGGTTTCTCTTTTTTCTCCCTTTTATTTCATTTTTTCCCCTTTTTTTTCCCTTTTTCCCCAATTTTTCCCTTCTAGAGCTGCCGCGGGGCCTGCAATAAAATCCCTAAAATCTCCAAAATCCCCCAAAAACCCAAAATATTCCCCAAAATTTCCCAAATCCTCAATTTCCCATTTTGGATGCTTTTGCTGCAATGGGAAAAATTCAATTTTGGGCGAATTTGAGGCTGGGAGTGGGGAAATCCCCAAAAATCACCAAAATCTAAATATTGCTGAATTTTGGGTCCAAAAAAAAAAAAAAACCCAAAACCACCAGAATTTTTGGATCCCAAAAATTTGTCCCAAAAAAAAAACCCCCAAAAGGAGCTGCGTCCTTCTTGTCCCAAAATCCCTGGAAATCCAAAGGAAATGGAATCAAATGGGAAATAAAATAAAATAAAATAAAATAAAACTAAAATAAAATAAAATATAAAATAAAACGGAACGATAATAAATAAAAGGGAATAAAACGGAAAACTGAAAATGAGAGGAAAAGAAGAGGGAAAAGTGAAAGTGAAATGAGAATAAAATGGAAATAAAATGGAAATAAAATGGAAATAAAATGGAAATAAAATGGAAATAAAATGGAAATAAATAAAATGCAGAATGGAATTGGAATGAGAACAAAAGGAAAATATGGAAAGAAAGGGAAAAGAAAATGGAAAAAGAAAAGAAAAGAAAATGGAAAAATGAGAATAAAACGAGAATAAATAAAATGAGAATAAATAAAATGAGAATAAATAAAACGAGAATAAATAAAATGAGAATAAATAAAATGAGAATAAATAAAATGAGAATAAATAAAATGAGAATAAATGAGAAGAAAAGGAGAAGAAATGAGAATAAATAAAATAAATAAAATCGATGAAATTCCCGGGTTTCATTAATTAATGAAGGGCGTTAATTAGCGGCGGATCCGGGCCCGGGGTCCCTCCGAGGTTTGTAATTAATGAGCGTTAATTAATGGAGTCATTAATGAGTGAATGTGTCCGATGTCGTTTCTGAGGAGAATAAAAAACTCAGCCTAAAACCGCGCCGTGGTCATTTATTAAATTATTATTTATTAAACAATTAAATTATTATTATTATTATTATTATTATTATTATTATTATTATTATTATTATTATTATTATTATTATTATTATTATTATTATTATTATTATTATTTAATTATTATTATTATTATTTTTATATTTTTATTTTTATTTTTATTATTTTTATTTTTATTTTTATTTTTATTTTTATTTTTATTTTTATTTTTATTTTTATTTTTATTTCTGTCACCACCTTTATTTCAATTTCCATTTTTGTTTTATTTTATTTGTTTATTTTCTATTTAATTTCATTTAATTTATTTTTTTATTTTTATTTTCATTTTTATTTTTATTTTTATTTTTATTTTTATTTTTATTTTTATTTCTGTCACCACCTTTATTTCAATTTCCATTTTTGTTTTATTTTATTTGTTTATTTTCTATTTAATTTCATTTAATTTATTTTTTTATTTTTATTTTCATTTTTATTTTTATTTTTATTTTTATTTCTGACACCACCTTTATTTCAATTTCCATTTTTGTTTTATTTTATTTGTTTATTTTCTATTTAATTTCATTTTAATTTTTTTTTTTTTTATTTTTACTCGTATTTATTTTAATTTTTAAGTTCAATTTTGAAACTTAATTCAAGTCTGTTTTTACTTTCTTGTTTATGTTTTATTATTATTATTTATTCAATTTATTATTTCCTTTTATTCATTTCCGAGGGGGGAAAAAAAAGCTGAAATTTCGATTTTTTTTTAGGGGGAAAAAGCTGCAATTTCGGGGTGTTTTTTTTGGAAAAAAAGCTGAAATTTCGATTTTGGGGGAGGAAAAAGCTGCAATTTCGGGGGTTTTTTTGAAAAAAAAAAGCTGAAATTTCGATATTTTTAAGGGGAAAAGCTGCACTTTGGGGGTTTTGGAAAAAAGCTGGAATTTCGATGTTTAAAAGGAAAAACCCTGAGTTTTTGGGATTTTTTTTTTTAAATTTGGGATGCGGAGGCCGAGCCCAACCTCCCAAAACCGGAATAATTCAGGATTTTCCGGGAATTCATTCCAGCGGAGAAAATGAGGAAAACACGGGAAAATCGGGGAAAAAAAAAAATCGGATTTTTCAGCCTCGCTGGGCCGGAGGAGCCCAGCGGAGCTTTAATTAACGGGGAATCATTGATTAATTAATGAACCAATTAAAGATCTCGTTGGGCCGAGATGGATGAAGGCCGAGAACGAAGAGAAAAAAAAAAAAAAAAACCAAATAAAAGAGAAAAACCCCAAATCAAAGAGAAAAAATCCTTTTCCTCCCTTT
>JAREIS010000718.1:0-65460 GCA_030060385.1 Muscicapa striata striata | reverse complement strand
AAAACCCCAAAATGCCCATATCATCCCCCCAAATCCCCAAACCCTGTTGATTTGTGGCCGTACCCGCTGGCGGTTGCTGAGCACAGCACAGTGCTCCACCTTGCCAAGCGCAGCCCCGCACAAACCACCTCCAGCTCCTGCAACTCCTCAGCTAAAAACACCCCAGAAATTCACAAAAAAAACCCCGAAAATCCTTAAAAAATCCCCTAAAAACCCCCCAAAATGCCCATATCTCCCCAAATCCCCAGTGGGTGCTGTACCCGCTGCGGTTTACTGAGCTTATGCGTAGTGCTCCACCTTGCCGGCGCAGCCCCGCACAAACCACCTCCAGCTCCTGCAACTCCTCAGCTAAAAACACCCCAGAAATTCACAAAAAACCCCCAAAAATCCCCAAAAAATCCCCTAAAAACCCCCCAAAATGCCCATATTATCTCCCCAAATCCCCAGTGGGTGCTGTACCCGCTGGCGGTTGCTGAGCACGGCGTAGTGCTCCACCTTGCCGAAGCGCAGCCCCGCACAAACCACCTCCAGCTCCTGCAACTCCTCAGCTAAAAACACCCCAGAAATTCACAAAAATCCCTAAAAAATAAAAAAAAAAATCCCCTAAAAAGCCCCCAAAAATCCCCAGTGGGTGCTGTACCCGCTGGCGGTTGCTGAGCACGGCGTAGTGCTCCACCTTGCCGGCGCAGCCCCGCACAAACCACCTCCAGCTCCCGGAACCCCTCGGCTGGGAGGTTCCCCAGGTGAACGAGCTGGGCCGGGCGCAGAGAGGCAGCGTCCACCTGCAGGGGACAGAGAGTGGGTTAGGGGAATGGGGGAAAAAGGGGGAAAAAAAAGGGAAAGAGGGACTGGGAAAGAAGGAGAAAAAGGAGGGAAAAGGGGGAAAGAGGGAGGGAAGGGGAAAAGAGGAGAAGGGAGGAAAATGAAAAAGGAGAAAGGAGGGAATGGGAGAAAAGAGGAAGAGGTGGGGAAATGGAAAAAAATGAGAAAAGGGAACAAGGAGGAACAAGGAGGAAAGGGAAAGTGGGGAAAGGGGTGGAAAAGGGGTGGAAAAGGGTGGAAAAGGGTGGAAAAGGGGTGGAAAAGGGGGGGAAAAGGAGGTGGAAAAGGGTGGAAAAGGGGTGGAAAAGGGGTGGAAAAAGGGGGAAAAGGGAGGGAAAGGGTGGAAAAGGGTGGAAAAGGGTGGAAAAAGGGTGGAAAAGGGTGTGGGAAAAGGGTGGAAAAGGGTGGAAAAGGGGTGGAAAAGGGGGTGGAAAGGGGCGGAAGGGAAAGGGAAAGAGGGGGGAAAAGGGGAAAGGGGGGAAAAGGGAAAAGGGGAAAAGGGGGAAAGGGGAAAAGGGAATTTTGAGCAGGAATTAAGAAAATTAAGAAGAATTAAGAAGAATTCCTCATTCCATTTGACCTAATATTTTTTTTTTTTTTTAGGGAGAAAACCTCAGAGCCAGCTGAGGAGAATCCTGGAATAAATCCTGGAATTCTGGGGGATCAAAAGCCAATTCTAGGATATTCCAAAATTCCAAGGAATCACACTGCAAGGATAAAATGGGATTTATCCCAACCTAAATAGGAATGGCATTCCCAGCTCCCAGTTCATGAAATTCAAAAAAAAATTTGAGATAATGAAGAAAAACTTGGGATAAAAGAGGAAAAAAATTAGAGATAAAGGAAAAACTCACCTTGGGATCAGAATCTTTGATAGAGCAATAAAAATAGCTTCCTTTAGGGACAAAAAAGGGATTGGAACTTAATTAGTATTATTAATAATGGACTAAAAACTAAAAAATTATTAATAATTAATTAATAGACTTAATCATCATAATAAAAAATATTTCCCAGGATCAATTCCCAGTGGGAAAAATCCTTGTTTTAAACACCAGGAAGTGCTAAAACTCAATTGAAATCCCAAATCCTGCTTGAAGGAAGTTTTTTCCTGGAATTTTCCACAATTCCCCTGATTCCTGAAATCACAGGGGTTCCATCTCCAATTCCCAAAATCCCCCAACCTGAATAATCCCAATAATCCTAACAATCCCACCTGCATCCTCCAAGTGAATGCCCAATAATGCATAATCCCATGGTTCCCAAATCACAATATCCCAATAATCCCAATAATCCAAATAATCCAAATAATCCCAATAATCCCATAATCCAAATAATCCCATAATCCCAATAATCCAAGTAATCCCAAATCCATAATCCCACCTCATCCCCAGGCTGCAGTGCCGGGCTCTGGCTCACCTGAGCTGGTTCCATACACAATTCCCAGTCATCCCAATAATCCAATAATCCAAATAATCCCATAATCCCAATAATCCAAATAATCCAAATCCATAATCAATAATCCAAATAATCCCATATCCCAATAATCCCATAGTCCCATAATCCCAATATCCAAATTCCCATAATCCCAATAATCCAATAATCCAAATAATCCCAATAATCCCATAATCAAATAATCCCAATGTCCCATATCCCAATAATCCAATAATCCAAATAATCCAAATAATCCCATAATCCCAATAATCCCATAGTCCAAATAATCCCAATAATCCCATAATCCCAATAATCCCAATAATACCATAATCCCATAATCCCAGTAATCCAAATAATCCCAATAATCCCATAATCCCAATAATCCCAGTAGTCCAAATAATCCCAATAATCCAAATAATCCCATAATCCCAATAATCCCAATAATCCCCATATCCATAATCCACCATAATCCCATAATCCCATATAATCCAGTAATCCAATAATCCATAATCCTGATATCCCATAATCAATCCCCTCATCCCCCAGGCTGCAGTGCCAGAGCTCTGGCTGCACACTGAGCTGGTTCCCAAACACAATTCCCTATAATCCCAATAATCCCATAATCCCACAATCCCATAATCCCACCTTGTCCCCCAGGCTGCAGTGCCGGGGCTCTGGCTGCACACTCAGCTGGTTGCCATACACAATTCCCAGTAATCCAAATAATCCCAATAATCCCATAATCCTGATATCCCATAATCAATCCCACTTCATCCCCCAGGCTGCAGTGCCGGGGCTCTGGCTGCACGCTGAGCTGGTTCCCAAACACAATTCCCAAATCCCCCAAACCTCAATAATCCAAATAATCCTATAATCCCAATAATCCCATAGTCCCAATAATCTCCTCAATCCCAATAATCCTAATAATCGCAATAACCCAAATAATCCCATAATCCCATAATCAATCCCACCTCATCCCCCAGGCTGCAGTGCCGGGGCTCTGGCTGCACGCTGAGCTGGTTCCCATACACAATTCCCAATAATCCCATAACCCCAATAACCCAAATAATCCTGATATCCCATAATCAATCCCACCTCATCCCCCAGGCTGCAGTGCCGGGGCTCTGGCTGCACACTCAGCTGGTTCCCATACACAATTCCCAATAATCCCAATAATCCCAATAATCCCAATAATCCCATAATCCAATCCCATAATCAATCCCATAATCAATCCCACCTCATCCCCCAGGCTGCAGTGCCGGGGCTCTGGCTGCACACTGAGCTGGTTCCCATACACAATTCCCAATAATCCCAATAATCCCATAATCCTGATATCCCATAATCAATCCCACCTCATCCCCCAGGCTGCAGTGCCGGGGCTCTGGCTGCACGCTCAGCTGGTTGCCCTCCATGGCCATGGGGAAGCAGCTGTAGAACCTGGCCATGGCCTCGGCGCCGCGCCGCGCCAGCTCCACGTACGCCTGGAACACCAAAATTCACCACATCCAAAATCATCCTCCAAAATAAAAATTCACTAAATCATCCCCAAAAATAATTAAAAAAAAAAAAAAAATTCTGCCAAAAAAATTTTAAAAATCCCCCCCCTAAACATGCACAGAGTTTGTAAAATTGCCAAGAATTCCCTCAAAAAATTCACAAAGTCACCCTAAAAAAATGCGCAAAATAATCCTACAAAAAATGGCGCGAAATAATCATCAAAAAGAATTTTTAGGAATCTGTAAAAAAATTCCCCTCACCAAAATGCACAATCCCTCAAAATTGCCAAAAAATCCCTCAAAAATTCGCAAAATCACCCTCAAAAAATTCCCAAATAATCCTAAAAAATCCTCAAAAAAATATCTGATGAAAAATCCGCCAAAAAAGCCCTCAAAAAGTACAGATTCCCCAGAATTGCCAAAAACTCCCTCAAAAATTCACAAAATAATCCCAAAAAACCCTCAAAAAAATTCCCAAAATAATCCTAAAAAACCCTCCAAAAAATCCCCAAAATAATCCCCAAAAACCATTTTAAAAATCCGCAAAAAAATCCCCAAAAATCCCCTAAAAATTCTGCAAACCCTTAAAAATGTTAAAAAAATTTCTCAAAAAATCCCCTAAAAATCCTCAAAAAATCCACAAAACCCCCTCAAAATCTCAAAAAATTTTCTCAAAAATCCCCCCCAAAATTCTCAAAAAATCCCCTAAAAATTCTCAAAATATCACAAAAAACCTCAAAAAAATCCCTTAAAAATCCCCCAAAAAATCCAGAAAAAAATCCTTAAAAATCCCCAAAAATCTCCAAACCCCCCAAAAAATATGAAAAAAAATTCTCTAAAAATTTTCCAAAAATCCCCCAAAAATTCTCAAAAATTCCCCTAAAAATCCACAAAAAAATCTCTAAAAATCTCAAAAAATTTCCCAAAAATCCCCCAAAAAACCCTAAAAAAATATCAAAAAATCCCCTAAAAATCCCAAAAATCCACAAAAAACCCCTAAATTTCTTAAAAAAAAATTCTCAAAAATCCCCCAAAACTTCTCAAAAAATCCACAAAAAATCCCCCAAAAACTCCCTAAAGATCCCCCAAAAATTCTCAAAAATCTCCAAAAAATCTGCAAAAAAATCCCAAAGAATCCCCAACCCCCCGTATTGATCCTGATCTCCGAGAATTCCCGGAATTCCAAGGTTTCACCTTTTTATGGGAAGAGAGGATGAGCAGGTCCCGCAGGCCCCCGAAGGGCTTGGCCAGGTTGGAGATTTCCTCAGGGGAGCAGCCCTTGTCAGGGAGGTTGGAGATCAGCAGCACACAGGATTCCTCAGGATCCTATGGAATTTTGGGAATTTTGGGGATTTTTGGGAATTTTTGGGAATTTTTCCCCTTTCAATCCCGATCCCCAATCCCCAGTGATTGCTGTTCCCGCCCGTGAGGGATTTGGGATTTTTTGGGAATGATGGGAAAATTCTCAATGTTCCCAGAATTCTCAAATTCCCACAATTCCTGAATTCCCAAAATCCCACACAATTCCCCAAATTCTCACAGTCCCTACAATTCAAAATTCCCCCAATTCCTCAAATGCCCAAATCCCACAATTCCCCAATCTCCCAAATTCCTACAATTCTCACAATTCTCAAATTGCCCAAATCCCCACAATTCCCAAACCCCCCAAAATTCCCAGAGTTCCCAAAATCCCACGATTCCCAAAACCCCCAAAATTCCTAAATTCCCACAATTCCCAAATTCCCACAGTCCCTACAATCCCCACAAATCCCTCAATTCCCAAATTCCCCAAAATTCCTAAATATTCCCAAAATCCCAATTCCCAAATTCCCCCAATCCCTAAAATTCCCACAATTCCCCAAATCCTCACAATCCCCCAAATTTCAAAATCCCCACAATTTCCAAAATTCCCCAAATTCACACCATTTCCAAAATTCTCCCAATTCCTACAATTCCCAGAACTCCCACAATTCCCAAATTCCCTTAGTTTCCCCAAATCCCCAAAATTTCCAAAATCCTACAACTCCCAAAAATCCCAATCCCAAAATTCCCACAATTCCCCAAATTTCAAAAATTGCCCAAATTCACACAATCCCTACAATTCCCAAAATTTCCCCAATTCCTCAAATTCCCAAATTCCAACAAATCCCAGAATTCCTACAATTCCCACAATTCCCAAATTCCCACAAATCCCCCCAATTCCCAAATCCTCCAAATCCCCCAACCCCACAATCCCCAAAATTCCCCAAAATCCCAAAATTCCCCCCAAAATTCCAAAATTCCCTCTGACCTCCCCTCCTGGATCCGTGGGTTCCTCGCTGGCCGGGGGCTCTGAAAAATTGGGAAAAGCTAAATCCTTGGGAATTCCCAAATTCCCAAATTTCCTTTTTAACCCTTTCCATCCCCAGCTCCCCAAAATTCTTTTCCCATTTTTCCATTTTCCCAGCTTTTTTCCATTTTTTTCCAAGTTTTTTTCCCATTTATCCTGATTTTTCTCCAATTTTAAAATCCCATTTTCCCAAGAATTTTTCACATTCTCCCATTTTTTCCTAATTTTCCCAAAATTTTCCCATTTTCAAATTTTTTTCCTCATTTTCCCAAGCTTTTTCCCACTGTCCCATGATTTATTTTCCTCATTTTCCCAGATTTCTATTTCCTATTTTTTCCCATTTTCCTGTATTTTTTTTCCCAATTTTTAAAATTCCATTTTCCCAAGGATTTTTCTCATTCTCCCATTTTTTCCCCATTTTTTTTTCCAATTTTCTCAAAATTTTCCCATTTTTCAATTTTATTCCCTTTTTTCAATAACTCCCCCCATTTTCCCAAGTGTTTTTTAGAGTTTTCCCCAAATTTTTATTCAATTTTTCCCATGGATTTTTCCCAATTTTTTCCCATTTCCTTAAATTTTTCCGATTTTTAGGTTTTTTCCCATTTTCCCAAGTTTTTTTCCCATTTTCCTGACTTTTTCCCCAAATTTCAAAATCCCATTTCCCAAGAATTTTTCGCATTCTCCCAATTATTTCCCATTTTTCCCAATTTTCTCAAAATTTTCCCATTTTTCAAAATTTTTTCCCATTTTTCATTTTTTATTCCCTTTTCCCCAAGTTTTTCCCCACTTTCCCAAGATTTCTTTTCCCCATTTCCCAAATTTCCTTTTTCCCCCCAATTTCCCACGTTCTTCCCAATTTTCTTCCCATTTTCCCAACTTTTTTATTCCAATTTTTCCTACCCAATTTTACTCCCACTTTCTCATTTCATTCCCATTTTCCCACATTTCCCCCCACTTTCCCAACATTTATTTTCCTTTTTCCAGGTTCCTTTTTCCATTTATTTCCTATTCCAACTTTTTTCTATCATTCTCCCATTTCCCCTCAATTTTCCTATTTTTTATTCCCATTTCCCCAAGTTTCCCTTCACTTTCCCAACATTTATTTTCCTTTTTCCACCTTCCATTTTCCCCCATTTATTTCCCATTTCCCAATGACTTTTTCCCCATTTCCCCAACTTTTCATTCCCATTTTCCCAAAATTTTCTTTCCCAAGATCTTTTCCCAAGATTTATTTTCCCAGATTTCTTTTTTCTGTTTTCCCCCCTATTTCCCCATTTTCTTTTCCCATTTCCCCTTTTTTTCCCAAAATTCCCAGAATTCCCAGAATTACCTGTTCCAGGCTCAGCCTCTGGGGCTGTCCCAGGCTCCCCCAGCCCATCCTGCTCCGTGGGATTTGGGGAATTTTTGGGATTTTTGGGATTTTGGGGCGGCTCCGATTCTCCCGTTTCCGGGGCCGCCTCGGCTCCGCCTTTTCCTGTGGGACAAAACCACAATTCCTTCTTTTCCCAATTTTTCCCAATTTTCCTTTTCCCTCCCATTTCCCCAACATCTTTCCCCCCACCATTTTCCCATTTTCTTTTCCCATTTTCCCAAGTTTTTTCCCCATTTTTTAAGGTTTTTTTTCCCATTTCCCTGAATCTCCCCCATTTTCCTCCCATTTTCCTGAGTTTTTTTCTCATTTTTTTCAATTTTTCCCTTTTTCCCATTTCTTAATTTTTTCCCCATTTTTCCCATTTTCCAGAGTTCTTCCCCCATTTCTCAGGTTTTTCCCCATTTTTTCAATTTCTTCCCTTTTCCCCCATTTTTCCCCAATCTTTTTTCCAAATTTCTCTGTTTTTCCCATTTCCTCATTTTTTCCCCGATTTCCCTGTTTTTTTCATTTTCCCAAATTTTGTTTTCTCATTTCCCCCCAAGATTTTTTCCCCACTTTCCCAAGTTCTTTTCCCCCATTTTCTTTCCTGCATTTTCCCTTTTTTCCCAATTTTCCAAAATTTTTTCCCATTTTTTTCCCATTTTCCAAGAACTTTTCCCAATTTTCCCCATATTTTATTTTCCCAAGTTTTCTTTTCATTTTCCCAATTTTTCCCATTTTCCCAAATTCTTTTCCCCAATTTTTTTCCAATTTTCCTTTTTCCCCAATTTCCAAAGTTTTTTCCATTTTCTGAAGATTTTTGCACTTTTTTTCCCATTTTCCCAAATTTTGTTTTCTCATTTTCCCCAAGCTCTTTTTCCCAATTTTCCCAATTTTTTTCCCAATTTTCCCAAATTTTTCCCCATTTTTTCCCAATTTTCCCATTTCCTCAAGTTTTTTCCCATTTTCCCAAATTTTGTTTTCACATTTTCCCAACCTCTTTTCCCCATTTTCCCTTTTTCCCCAATTTTCCAAAATTTTTTTCCATTTTTTTCCCATTTCCAATAACTTTTCCCAATTTTCCCCCATTTTCAGCTTTTTTCATTTTCCCAAATTTTATTTCCCTTTTTTTCCCAATTTTCCCCATTTTCTCAAATTCTTTTCCCAATTTTTTTCTCATTTTTCTTTTTTTCCAATTTCCCATTTTCTCCTCAAATTTCCAAAGTTTTTTCCATTTTTTTCCCATTTTCGGAGGATTTTTCCACTTTTTTTTTCCATTTTTCCAAATTTTGTTCTCTCATTTTCCCAAGCTCTTTTTCCCCATTCTCCCAATTTTTTTTCCCAAATTTTTCCCCAATTTTCCCATTTTTTCCCCAATTTCCCCTCACCTCCCACATTTGAGGTTTTCTTGACTTTCTTCTCTCCCGACACTTTCTTCACTTTTTCCTTTTTCCCTACAAAACCAGAACAATTCAGATTTTTTAGGATAAAAAAAATCCCAAAATCTAAATTAATTCCCCTGGAATTAGAGGAAAAAAAAAAGATTTTGGGGAAAAAATAATTTCTGGGAGAAAAAGGTGAATTTGGGGCAAGAAATGTGGATTTTTTTTTTTTTTAGTTAAAAAATCCCAGAATTTAAATTAATTCCAGGGGGATTTGGGGGCAAAAAAAGAGAATTTTGGGGGGAAAATGAGGGATTTTTTGGGGAAAAGTGAATTTTAGAAGGATTTTGGGAAAAAGATGAATTTTTGGGAGAAAAAGGAGGAATTTTTTTGGGGAAAAGAAGTGGATTTGGGGAATAAAATTTGGGGTTTTTTGGGTAAAAAAAAAATCCCAAAATTTAAATAAATTTATTTAAATTAATTTATTTATATTAATGTATTTAACTTTTTTTTTCAGGAGAATTTGGGGAAAAAATGGAGGATATTGGAAGAAAAAAAAAATAATTTTTCGGAGAAAAAGGTGGAATTTGGGGAAGAAATTTGTAATTTCTTTAGGGCAAAAAGTCCCTAAATTTAAGTTAATTCCAGGGGAATTTGGGGTGGGGGGATGGAGGGGGGGGAAGGAGGATTTTAGGGAGAAAAAGGTAGATTTTAGAAGGATTTTGGGGGAAAAATTTGAATTTTGGGGGGGAAGAGAAATAAAATTTTTAGCAGAAAATGGAGACATTTTTAGGGGAAAAGAAAGTGAGGAATTTTTTTGGGAAAAGAAGGTGAATTTGCAGGGAAAAAATTCAATTTTTAGCAGAAATAATCCCAGAATTGGAATTAATCCCCAGATATGGAATTAATTCCCAAATATGGAATTGATTTCCAAATACGGAATTGATTTCCAAATATGGAATTAATTTCCAAATATGGAATTAATTTCCAAATATGGAATTAATTTCCAAATATGGAATTAATCCCCAAATGGAATTGATTTCCAAATATGGAATTGATTTCCAACTATGGAATTAATCCCCAAATATGGAATTTATTTCCAAATATGGAATTTCCAAATACGGAAATAATTTCCAAATATGGATTGAACTTCCAAATATGGACTTGATACCCAAATATGGAATTAATCCCCAAATATGGAATTAATCCCCAAAAAGAGCTCAGGAATGGGGGAAAAAATCAAGGATTTGTAACCCAAGAAAATTAAAATTAATTATTTTAATTCTATTAATAACCAATTAAGCAATTAATTAATTCTTGATTAATTAATCTCAGCCTCACCTGCCAAGGTTTTGGAGTTCTTGGTGCTGGTGCTTGGAACTTTCCTGGGAGGATAAAAAAGACACCAAAAAAATCAATTTAATTCCAATTATTAATTTTTAAACTCCAAGGTTTGAGCCCCTCAGGTCCCCAATTATTGTAATTAACATTCATTAGTGAATGAAGCTCTTACTTGGTGCTTGTTGGAGTTTTTTTGGGGTTCAGGACTTTCTTTTTCACCGTTTTTTTCACCTGGAATGGGGAAAAAAATTGGAGTTTATTAGTAACTAATAATAATTATTATAAATAATAAAGAAACAATAATAATAAATAATATAATAAATAATTAATAATAACTAAATAAATAATTACAAACAATTATTTAATTATAAAATAATTATTTATCTAATGTTAATTAAGTAATGAACTGTTAATTATTTGCACTGTTAATTAAATAATTATACCTATCTAATAATGAATAAACCAATTTTATGCAAAAAAAATTGGGATTTATTAATAATTGATATGAAATAGAAATAGGACCCTGAATTCAATTAATGATGATTAATGAAATACTAATTATGTCCACTTTTAATTAAATAATTACATATACCTAGAAATGAACATAATAAATATAAATAAATAATAATAAAATATAATAACAAACAAAACAATTTTATAAAAAACAAAACAAAAAAAACCCCAAAAACAAAAAAAAACAAAGAAAAAATCAGAATGATGAAATTCACTTTATTTTTTTCCAAAAATGGGAAAATCTGGAATTAAAAATGCAATTCCAGATTTTTTTATTCCCCAAAAAATTGGGAAATTTTGGAATTGCCAGATTTTGGGCTGGAATTCCCAAATCCCAGTTGGAATTCCTGGCTGGAATTTCCAGATCCCAGGTTAGAATTCCCACTCCAATCCTCATTTCCCAGATCCTGGCTGGAATTTCCAGGATTCCAGTTGGAATTCCTAGCTGGAATTCCCATTCTCAGGTGGAATTGCTGCTCCCATTGGGAATTCCTGGCTGGAATTGCCTCTCCCGGTTGAAATTCCCAGATCCCAGTTGGAATTCATAAATCCCAGTCGGAATTCCCAGATCCCAGCTGGAATTCCTGGCTGAAATTCTCACTGTCTCAGCTGGAAGTCCCAAATTCTGGTTGGAATTCCTGCTCTCACCCTCATTTCCCAATTCCTGTCTGGAATCCCCAGATCCTGGCTGGAATTCCCGGTCAGAATTCCCAGATCCCAGCTGGAATTCCCACCTCCCGGTCAGAATTCCTGGTGGGAATTCCCAGCTCCCAGTTGGAATTCCCAAATCCCAGTTGGAATCCCCAGATCCTGGCCAGAATTCCTGGTCAGAATTCCCAGATCCCAGCTGGAATTCCCAGCTCCCAGTCAGAATTCCTGGTTGGAATTCCCAGCTTCCAACTGGAATTCCCAGCTCCCAGTTGGAATTCCCAGATCCTGAATTCCCAGATCCTGGCTGGAATTCCTGGTCAGAATTTCCAGCTCCCAGTCAGAATTCCTGGTGGGAATTTCCAGCCCCTGGTCAGAATCCCGGTCTGAATTCCCAGATCCCAGTTGGAATTCCTGGTCAGAATTCCCAGCTCCCAGTCAGAATTCCTGGTGGAAATTCCCAGCTCCTGGTTGGAATTCACAGATCTGAGTCAGAATTTGCGGTCGGAATTCCTGGTCAGAATTCCCGGTCAGAATTCTCAGATCCCAGTCAGAATTGCCGGTGGGAATTGCTGGTGGGAATTCCCAGATCCCAGTCAGAATTCCTGGTTGGAATTCCCAGATCCCGGTCGGAATTCCTGGTGGGAGTGGCTGGTGGGAATTACCGGTCAGAACTGCCGGTCGGCATTCCTGGTCAGAATTGCCGGTCGGAATTCCCAGCTCCCGGTCGGAATTCCTGGTCAGAATTCCCAGATCCCAGTCAGAATTCCTGGTCAGAATTGCTGGTTGGAATTCCCAGCTCCCGGTCGGAATTCCCGGTCAGAATTCCCAGATCCCGGTCGGAATTCCCAGCTCCCAGTCAGAATTCCTGGACAGAATTCCCAGATCCTGGTAGGAATTCCCAGATAGATCCCAGTCGGAATTGCCGGTCGGAATTGCTGGCCGGAATTCCCAGATCCCGGTCGGAATTCCTGGTGGGAATGGCTGATGGGAATTGCCGGTCAGAACTGCCGGTCGGCATTCCTGGTCAGAATTCCTGGTCGGAATTCCCGGTCGGAATTCCCGGTCAGAATTCCCAGATCCCAGTTGGAATTCCCAGCTCCCAGTCAGAATTCCTGGTCAGAATTCCCAGATCCTGGTAGGAATTCCCAGATAGATCCCAGTCGGAATTGCCGGTCGGAATTCCTGGTCAGAATTCCCAGATCCCGGTCAGAATTCCTGGTGGGAATTGCCGGTCAGAACTGCCGGTTGGCATTCCTGGTCAGGATTCCTGGTCAGGATTCCTGGTCGGAATTCCTGGTCGGAATTCCTGGTCGGAATTCCCAGATCCCAGTTGGAATTCCCAGATCCCAGTCAGAATTCCTGGTCAGAATTGCCGGTTGGAATTCCCAGCTCCCGGTCGGAATTCCCGGTCAGAATTCCCGGCTGGAATTCCCAGCTCCCGGTCGGAATTCCTGGTCAGAATTCCCAGATCCCGGTGGGAATTCCCAGATAGATCCCAGTCAGAATTCCCGGTGGGAGGTGCCGGTGGGAGGTGCCGTCCCCGTCCCCGCGCACCTGCGGCGCTCCCGCTCCGCTCCCGCGCCCGCTCCCGCTCCTCCCGCCCGGCCGCCGCCCGCGCTCTCTCGGCCACGCTGATCCGCACGCGCTTCCCATTGAGCAGCACCGGCGCCGTCTCCCCAAACTTGACTGCGGCGATCACGGCCTCCTTGTAATTCATCTCCAGGTACGCCTGCGGCACACGGAATGCACGGAATGCACGGTCAGGGGGCTGGGGTAACTCCGGGGGGGAAATGGGGGATGTGGGGTGGGAACTGCAGGGAGGGAATGCAAGGGGAGAAGGAAAAATGGGGAGGGAGGGAAAGAAAGGGAAATGGGGAAAATGGGAAAAGGGGAGGGGAAAAGGAGGGAAAGGGAGAAAAAGGGAAGGAAAACAAGGGAAAAAAGGGAACAGAGGGAAACAAGGGGGGAAGGAAAGAAAAGGAAAAAGGGGAAAAAAGGGGAAAAGGGAAGGAAAAATAGAGGGAAAAGGAGGGAGAAAGGAGGGAGAAAGGAGGGAGAAAGGAGGGAGAAAGGAGGGAGAAAGGAGGGAGAAAGGAGGGAGAAAGGAGGGAGAAAGGAGGGAGAAAGGAGGGAGAAAGGAAGAAAGGGGGGAGAAAGGAGGGAGAAAGGAGGGAGAAAGGAGGGAGAAAGGAGGGAGAAAGGAGGGAGAAAGGAGGGAGAAAGGAGGGAGAAAGGAGGGAGAAAGGAGGGAGAAAGGAGGGAGAAAGGAGGGAGAAAGGAGGGAGAAAGGAGGGAGAAAGGAGGGAGAAAGGAGGGAGAAAGGAGGGAGAAAGGAGGGAGAAAGGAGGGAGAAAGGAGGGAGAAAGGAGGGAGAAAGGAGGGAGAAAGGAGGGAGAAAGGAGGGAGAAAGGAGGGAGAAAGGGAGGAAAGGAGGGAGAGAAGGGGAGGAAAAAGGGGGAGAAAGGAGGGAGAAAGGAGGGAGAAAGGAGGGAGAAAGGAGGGAGAAAGGAGGGAGAAAGGAGGGAGAAAGGAGGGAGAAAGGAGGGAGAAAGGGGAGGAAAAAAGGGGGAGAAAAAAGGGGGAGAAAAAAAGGGGGAGAAAAAAAGGGGGAGAAAAAAAGGGGGAGAAAAAAGGGGGAGAAAAAAAGGGGGAGAAAAAAAGGGGGAGAAAAAAAGGGGGAGAAAAAAAGGGGGAGAAAAAAAGGGGGAGAAAAAAAGGGGGAGAAAAAAAGGGGAGAAAAAAAGGGGGAGAAAAAAAGGGGGAGAAAAAAAGGAGGAAAGGCAGGACTAAGAGGGGGAAAAACAGAAAAAAAATCTCCCCATTGATAAAATCCCCAAATTCCGAGTGGGAATTTGGGCAATTGCCCATTCCCAGCCATTGCAGGTGGGATTTTTGGGAATGTTTGCAGCTCCCAGACTCCCAGGCCCGTTTCTGCAGGCTCACCCACCTCGTTCCTGGAGCGCAGCACGATGAGGTCACTGACTTTGCCAAAGGGCTGCACCAGTTTTTTGATGTCCTGGTCGGAAAATCCATCGTCAGGTAAATCTGAGATTTGCAGCACAGTCCCACAGCTCAGCAGGTCCTCCCTCAGCAGCTGCAAAAACATGGAAAGAATTCCCAAAAATCCTGGGAAACGCCCAAGGAAGGGTTGGGTTGGGAGGCTGGAATGAATTTGGATGGAATTTTGTGGTTTTTTTATCAATGGGAATCTCCAGGGAAAGGCTGGATTGGGATTGGAGCTTTTTGGGATTGTGGGAATTGCAGAAGAAATCCTCTTAAAATCATTTCCCATCCAAAGTTCCAGAATTCCACATTCCCCACATCCATTCTGGCAGGAATTATTTCATGGAAATAGTTGCCTGAAATCAAATCCCACCCAAATCCCAGAATTTCCAAACCAAATCCCAGGAATTCCCACCCAAATCCCAGGAATTCCTTCCCAAATCCCAAAAATTGCCACTCAAATCCCAGAAATTCCAAGCCAAATCCCAAAAATTCCCACTCCAATCCCAGAATTTCCTTCCCAAATCCCAAAAATTACCACTCAAATCCCAGGAATTCCTGTATAAATTCCAGAAATTCTTCCCCAAACCCCAGAAATTCTGCACCCAAATCCCAGAAATTCCAAACCAAATCCCAGAAATTCCAAACCAAATCCCAAGAATTCCCTCCCAAATGCCAGGAATTCCCAGAGAAATCACAGAAATTACCACTCAAATCCCAAAAAATTCTGCACCCAAACCCCGAAAATTCTCACCCAAATTCCTGAAATTCTGCACCCAAATCCCTAAAATTGTTGCCCAAATCCCAGAAATTCTCACCCAAATCCCAGAAATTCCCACCCAAATCCCAAAAATTTTCAACTAAATCCCAAAAATTCCCACCCAAATCCCAGAAATTCTGCACCCAAATCCCTAAAATTCTTGCCCAAATCCCAAAAATTTCCAACCAAATCCCAAAAAATTCTGCACCCAAATCTCAAAAATTCTCACCCAAATTCCATGAATTTTGCACCCAAATCCCCAAATCCCCCCAGAATTCCCCTCTCACCCTGTTATAGGATGCAGGATGATTTTCCCCCCCAATCCCAGAATTCCCCCAGAATCCCCTCTCCCTGTTATAGGACACAGGATGAATTTCCCCCCAGAATTCCCAGAATTCCCCTCCCACCCTGTTATAGGACACAGGATGGAATTTTCCCCTCTCACCCTGTTATAGATGATTTCCCCCAGAATTCCCCTCTCACCCTGTTATAGGACACAGGATGATTTTCCCCCCCAATCCCAGAATTCCCCCAGAATTCCCAGAATTCCCCTCTCACCCTGTTATAGGACACAGGATGATTCTCCCCCCCAATCCCAGAATTCCCAGAATTCCCCTCTCACCCTGTTATAGGACACAGGATGGAATTCCCCCAGAATTCCCAGAATTCCCCCTCTCACCCTGTTATAGGACACAGGATGATTTTCCCCCCCAATCCCAGAATTCCCCCCAATCCCAGAATTCCCAGAATTCCCCTCTCACCCTGTTATAGGACGCAGGATGGTTTTTCCCCTCCTCCTCCTCCTCCCTCTCTTTTCTGGGGCCGTTCCCCTCGGATTCCTGGCATGAGCTGGGCCCTGCTCCAGCTGCTCCATCTTTTCTGGAAATTTTGGGAATTTTTTTGCCATTCCCACTGCTCCTGCTGGCAATTCCATGGGATTTGCTTGAGCTTAAAGATTCCTGAACAGCTGCTTGAAGGGATTTGTGTTTTTTAAACTCGGCCAAAAATCCCGGGCCCAAAGTTTTCATCACGGCTTCCAGAGCTGCTTTTCTGTCTGAAAAAAAAAAAAAAAAAGGGAAAAATCCATGTTGGGAATTTTTTTGGAATGTTTCTGGATCAAATCCAGGATTTTTTTGGTTTTATCACCCAACCCTGAAACTTCCCCATCAATGAATTGCAGTGAGAGAGACAAAAAATCTCAATGCAGAAAACTTAAAAATCAAAATTTGGCCTCATTTCCCATAGCAAAAAAAAAAAAGGAAAAAAATGGGAATATTTTAGGATTTTTTTTTCATTTTTTGTGGTTTTTTTGGAATTTTTTGAGAATTTTAAAACATTTTTTTGGAATTTTTTGGGAGATTTTTGGGATCAAATCCAGGATTTTTTTGGTTTTATCACCCAACCCTGAAACTTCCCGATCAATGAATTGCAGTGAGAGAGAGAAAAATCTCAATGGAAAAAAATTAAAAATCAAAATTTGGCCTAAATTCCTATAGTAAAAAAAAAAAAGGAAAAAAAGAATTTTTAAGGCTTTTTCATTAAAAAAATTTGGATTTTTTTTTTTTTTAATTTTTTGGGATCAAATCCAGGATTTTTTTCCTGTGTTTTTTTTGGGTTTTACCACCCAACCCTGAAACTTCCTGATAAATGAATTGCAGTGAGAGAGAAAAAAAACTCAATGGAAAAAACTTAAAAATCAAAAATTGGTCTTATTTCCTACAGCAAAAAAAAAAAAAAAAAAAGGAAAAAAATGGGAATTTTTAGGAATTTTTCTTGAAGTTTTTTGGAATTTTTAGGGAATTTTTAAATATTTTTTTTGGATTTTTTTTTAATTTCTATTGGTTGTTTTCTGAATGCTTTTTAAATTTTTTTTTTCAATTTTAAATTTTTTTTTGAAATTTTTTGGCAATTTCTAAAGGAATTTTTCAGGAATTTTTAAATTTCTTTCAAAATTTTTATAAATTTTAAAAAATTTCTTAAATTTATTTTTATTTTTTTAAAAACCTTTTCTGAAATTTTAAAAATGTTTTCAGGAATTTTTGAGATATTTTTTAGAATTAATTTTGGATTTTTTTAAACATTTTTTTCTCAATTTTTTTTGTATTTTGGGGGATTTTTTTAAAATTTATTTTTAATTTATTTTGGAATTTTTTTTTTTTTTTCTTCAGAATTTCTTCAGAATTTTTTTAATTTTCTTAGGAATTTTTTAGGATTTTTTTTTTTTAATTTTAATTTTTTTTTTTAGGATTTTTTCTTTCTATGGAATTTTTTTAATTTCTTTGGGATTTATTTTATTCAGATTTTTTGGGGGAATTTCTTCTGAATTTTTTTTATTTCTTCAGAATGTTTTTGGATTTTCTTAGGAATATTTTAGGATTTTTTTTTTCTTCTTTTTAAATTTGTTAGGATTTTTTAATTCTTTGGATTATTTTTTGAATTTTTTTGTTTTTTTAATTTCTTCATAATTTTTATTTTCATTTTTTCGGGGTTTTTTTTTTTTTTTTATTTTTGGGGAATTTTTGATTATTTTCTTAGGATTTTTTTTAATTTGTTAGGATTTTAAAAATTTCTTCTTAATATATATTTTTTAAATTCTGGAAATTTTTCGGGTTTTTTTAGTCTTTTTTAAAATTTTTTTTTTTTAGGACTTTTTTAGGTTTTAAAATTTTTTCCTGAATGTTTTTGGAATTTTTGGGGAATTTTTTTTTTGTTTCTTCAGAATTTTTCAGGATTTTCTTAGGGATATTTTAGTATTTTTTAGCATTTTTTTCTTCTTTTTAAATTTCTGAGGATTTTTTAATTCTTTGGAAATTTTTTGGAATTTCTTCAGATGTTTTTAAATTTCTTTGGAATTTTTGGGGAAATTTTTGATGTTTTTCTTAGGATTTTTTTTTTTATAATTTATTAAGATTTTAAAAATTTATCCTTAATATATATTTTTTAAATTTTGGATTTTTTTTGCAATTTTTGGGGGGTTTTTTTTAGGAATTTTTTTTTATTTTTTAAGGAAGTTTTTAGTACTTTTTTACAATTTTTTCCTGAATGTTTTTGGAAATTTTTTGGAATTTTTTGGGAATTTTTGGTGACCCTGCTCCTGTCTCACTGACACACCCAGCAGTACTTACTAGCTTGGAGCCTTCTGCTAATTCCTGCCTTCCTTGGCTCGTTCTGGGCTGCTTTTAATTAGTCCTTAATTAATTTCCTGGCTGCTGGATTGCTGTGGAGAATCCAGAGGTTTGTTATTCATTGCTTCATTCCCAATTTTTTCCTTTAATCCCTAAAAAAAATGAATTTTTGGCAATCTGCCTGATCCCTTTTAAAAATTCCCACTTGGAAAAAAAAAAACTCTGGGAAGCACCAAAAAAACAGAGTTTGGATGGGGTAAAAGAGGAAAAAAAAAATTTGGGAATTATGGAATTAATCTTTCTGGAATTCCAGAATTCCATGATTTTTTTCATCTTTGGAAGTTTCCAAGGAAAAGTTGGATGGGGATTGTGGGAATTATGGAATGAGTATTTCTGGAATTGCAGAATTGCAGAGTTTGGGAAGAGTCAGGAATGGGATTCCTGTTTGGGAAAAAAAATAATTTGGGAATGTTGTTCAGCATTCCCAAAATCCTGGTTTGGGATAAAATTATTTTGAGATGAAATTACCTTCATGAGGGAAAAAAATAACTTTGGGAATCCTGAAAAAAAACTTTGGGAATGCTAAAAAAGCCAAAAACTTTGGTAATGTCACTCAGCATTCCCAAAATTCTGATTTGGGATGAAATTCCCAAATAAACTGTGGGAATATGTCTCATCATTCCTAGAACCCTGATTTGGGATGAAATTCCAAAAATAAACTCTGGGACCCCTCCCCTCATCCTACCCCTCAGAATTTAGGCTGAAATTCCCAAATAAATTTTGAGAACACCTCCCCTCATCCCCTCCCCTCAGGATTGGGGCTGAAATTCCCAAAATAAACTGTAAAAATACCTCTCCTCATCCCTCAACCCCTCAAAATTTAGGTTGAAATTCCCAAATAAATTCCCAAATCCCAAACTCCAGGATCTGGGTCTGAAATTCCCAAGGGAACCCTGGGGGGTCTGAAATTCCCAAATAAACTCTGGGAGTGCCTCAGGATTGTGTCTGAAATTCCCAAATAAACTCCGGGAATGCCTCAGGATCTGGGGCTGAAATTCCCAAATAAACTCCAGGAACCCCTCAGGATCTGGGGCAGAAATTCCCAAATAAACTCTGGGAACCCTCAGGATCTGGGGCTGAAATCCCCAAATGAACTCTGGGAGCACCTGTCCTCATCCCAAACCTCTCAGAATTTAGGCTGAAATTCCCAAATAAACTCCGGGAGCCCCTCAGGATTGTGGCTGAAATTCCCAAATAAACTCCGGGAACCCCTCAGGATCTGGGTCTGAAATTCCCAAATAAACTCCGGGAACCCCTCAGGATCTGGGTCTGAAATTCCCAAATAAACTCCAGGAGCCCCTCACTCTCCCCTCAGGATTGTGGCTGAAATTCCCAGTTAACTGCGGGAGCCCCTCACTCCTCCCCTCAGGATTGTGGCTGAAATTCCCAGTTAACTGCGGGAGCCCCTCACTCCTCCCCTCAGGATTGTGGCTGAAATTCCCAGTTAACTGCGGGAGCCCCTCACTCTCCCCTCACGATTGTGGCTGAAATTCCCAGTTAACTGCGGGAGCCTCTCAGGATTGTGGCTGAAATTCCCAGTTAACTGCGGGAGCCCCTCACTCTCCCCTCACGATTGTGGCTGAAATTCCCAGTTAACTCCGGGCGCCCCTCTCTTCAGCCCTCCCCTCAGCCCCCCGGCCCGGTACCTTCGGAGCGGCTGCAGCGGCGGGAGCAGCGCTCGGCGCCGGGCGATGGCCGCGCTCTCGGGGCGGGCCGGGGCGGGCCCCGGCCGCGCTGCGGGGAGCGGGAGCGCGAGCGGGCCGGTGCCGCGGGCTCGGGTGCCGCGGGCTCGGGTGCCGCGGGCTCAGGCGCCGCAGGTGCCGCGGGCTGCGGCTGCGGGGCCGCCGGAACCGCGCCGGGCTGCGGGAGCGCGAGCGGAGCCGCCGCAGGGCGGAGCTGCCCGAGGAGGAGCCCGAGCAGGACGCGCGGGAGGAGCCGCCAGAGCTGCCCGAGGGGCGGCAGCGGCGCCGGCTCGGGCTGGACGAGCTGGAGCGGTGCTTGGGGGTGCGGTTCTCCTTGCGCTCGGCGGCATTCCTGAGGGGAAAGAGATTGGGGTGAGTGCGGCTGGTGTGGGGAAAAGGGAGATTGGGGAAAGTGAGGAATGGTATTGGTGTGGGGAAAGGGAGATTGGGGTGTCAGGAGTGGGACTGGTGTGGAGAAAGGAGATTGGGGTGTCAGGAATGGGATTGGTGTGGGGAAAGGAGATTGGGGTGTCAGGAATGGGATTGGGGTGGGGAAAGGAGATTGGGGTGTCAGGAATGGGATTGGGGTGGGGAAAGGAGATTGGGGTGTCAGGAATGGGATTGGGGTGGAGAAAGGAGATTGGGGTGTCAGGAATGGGATTGGTGTGGGGAAAGGAGATTGGGGTGTCAGGAATGGGACTGGGTGAAAGGAGATTGGGGTGTCAGGAATGGGATTGGTGTGGGGAAAGGGAGATTGGGGTGTCAGGAATGGGATTGGGGTGGGGAAAGGGAGATTGGGGTGTCAGGAATGGGACTGGTGTGGGGAAAGGAGATTGGGGTGTCAGGAATGGGATTGGGGTGGGGAAAGGGAGATTGGGGTGTCAGGAATGGGATTGGGGTGGGGGAAAGGGAGATTGGGGTGTCAGGAATGGGACTGGGGTGGGGAAAGGAGATTGGGGTGTCAGGAATGGGATTGGTGGGGAAAGGAGATTGGGGAAAATGAGGAATGGGGTTGGTGTGGGGAAAGTCAGGAGTGGGACTGATGTGTGAAAAGTGAGGAGTGCAATTGGTGTGGGGAAAAGGGAGATGGGAAATAGATGGGGAAATGTGAGGAGTGCACTTGGTGTGGGAAAAGTCTGGAGTGGGATTGGTGTGGGAGAGTTTGGGATTTGTCAGGAGTGGGATTGGTGTGTGGAAAAGGGAGATGAGAAATAGAGAAATGGGGAAATGTGAGGAGTGGGATTGGTGTGGGAAAAGAGAGTTTGGGAAAAGTGAGGAATGGGATTGATGGGGAAAGGAGATTTGGAAAAGTGAGGTACCTGTTGGAGGAGTGAGCCTCAGGATTCCACTCTGGATATCTGTGGATGACAACGGGAAAATGTCAGTGGGAAAGTCAAAATTCCCAAGAAAATTGGATTTTTTCCATAAATATTCCCATTTTTCTGGAGAAAATTCCCACTCCCATTCCCAAAAGCACCACATGTTGGTTTCTGTTTATCCAAGGTGAGGATGGATGGGAATTGGAGCAATTTGGGATAGGGGGAAAGTAGCCCTGGATGAGATTTAGGATCCTTTGCAATCCAACCCATTCCGGGATTTTGGAACCCCTGGGAAAACTGGGAATGTTCACCTGAAGAAGGGAAGAATCCAGGGAAAACTCAGAGTGCTGGGATTCCACAGGGGAACTCTGATTTTGGGATGATTCAGGATTGGATCCTACTGAGTTCCATGGGCTGTTTGAAATCCCAAATTTTTTTGGGGATGTGGGGAGGATGCAGGGAATGTGCCAGGATCTGGGAATGCTGGGGCTGCCCCAAATCCCTGGAATATCCAAGGCCAGGTTGGACTCTGGGTTTGGAGAAACCTGGGATAGGGGAAAGTGGGAATGGGATGGGATTTAAATTCACTCCCAACCCAAACCATTGCAGGATTCTGGAGCCAGGCTGGGAGAGCTGGGAATGTTCCCCTGGAGAAAGGAAAATTGCAGGGAATGCTCAGAGTCTCTGCAGAGGCTCCAGGAGAGCTGGAATTGGGGACAAGGCAGGGAGGGACAGGACACAGGGAATGGCTCCCACTGGGAAAGGGGAGATTGGGCTGGGATCTTGGGAAGGAATTCCTGCCTGGAATGGAATTCCCAGATTCCCTGGATCCCTGGCAGTGCCCAAGGCCAGGCTGGATCCCCCTGGGACAATGGGAGTGTCCCTGCCATGGATGGGGTGGGAATGTTGGGATTTAAGGTCCCTCCCCAGCATTCCATAATTCCCAGTGGATTCCCAACAGGTTCTCAATTGATCCTCAAAGGATTCCCAGCTGATTCCCAGATGGATTCAAAATGGATTTCAAATTGATTCAATGGAAATGCATTCCCAGTGGATTCCCAACTGAATCAATGGATTCCCAATGAATTCAACTGATTCCCAATGGAGTTCCAGAGGATTCCCAATGGATTCCAAACTGATCCCACTGGATTCATAATGGATTCAAGTGATTCCTAATGGATTCCCAATGGATTCCACATATTCCCAGTGGATCCCCAATGGATTCCAAACAGATTCAACAGATTCCCAGCACATTCCCAACTTATTCCCAGCAGATTCCTAATAGATTCCCAGTGTAGTCCCAATGGATTAAACTGATTCCCAATGGATTCCTAGCAAAACCTCAACTGATTCCAAATGGATCCACAATAGATTCCCAGTGGATCACAGATTCATAGCAGATCCTCAATGGATCCTCAGTGGATTCCCATCAGATTCCCAGTGGATCAAATGGATTCCCAGTGGATTCTGAATGAATTCCCAACAGATTCACAGGGGAATGCCAGTGGATTCCCAAGGGATTATCAGTGGATTCCAAATGGATTATCAGTGGATTCCTAAAGGATTCCAAACTGATTCCCAAGGGATTCAACAGAATCCCAATGGATTCTCGACTGATGCCCCAGTGGATTTCCAACAGATTCCCAATGGATTCCCAATGGATTCCCAAGGAATACCAGTGGATTCCAAATGGATTATCAGTGGATTCCTAAAGGATTCCAAACTGATCCCCAGTGGATTTCCAACAGAATTCCAGTGGATCCCAGATTTCCAACAGATCCCAAATGTATTCCCAATTGATCCCAAATGGATTCCCAGTGGATCCAACAGATTCCCAGCAGATTCCAAGTGGATCCCCAACCAATTCCCAACGGATCCCAGGTATTCCCAAGGATCCCCAGCAGTGGATCCCCAGTGGATCCCTTACTGTTGGCGCAGCCTGCGGCAGCTCTCGAGGTGGGCGGGGTTGTTCTGGTGCAGGATCCAATCCTGAGGGAACAAAGAACATCAGGAAAAGTTGGATCAGTGGAAAACCCCGGGATCAGCCCAATCCCTCGGGAGCTGTTGGGATGGATTTTTTTTTTTCCACTTTCCAGCCCATTTTTACCTCAGAAAAGTGAAATTTCCATGGAATTCAGGCAGGAGATTCAAAGCTGATTAGCACTGCTCCAGACCAAAAGCCTCAATTAAATCAATTATTCAAACCAATTAATTAAATCAATTAATTAATCAGTTAACCCACCCCCACGCTGGGGATGTCAGCACCATGTGGATCACTAGAGGCTGCTCCAAAAAAAAAAAAAAAAAAAAAATCAGAATTAAAGGGAATAAATCCACGATTTGCTGTCACATCCATGAGCAATTCCAGCTCTTCCAAAATGTGGCATCTCCACATCCAATCTCATTCCCAGCCCGGAATTTCCATGCCTGGAGCTTCTGGAATGTTCAACTCCTATCATGTCACAGCTCAAAGGTCATTCCAGAGCCTCAGGATATTCTTATCACTTAAAAAATCTGATAAAAATAGGATTTAATTCCATGTAAAAATCCCTAAACTTTTAAATATTGACAAGGAGCTGGGAAAAAAGGAGGCAGTTTTCTACAGAGAAAAGATAATTCCTTGGAAAACTCTGGAATTCTTCAAGGTGGAACATCATCAATGATAATTATTAAATATCCTTGGGAGAAAAAAAATCTACTTCCAGCTGCTCTTACAGCACAAAATCCAATCAAATATGGAACAATTAATATAAAATCACAGATCTGAAAAGTCAGGAGGATGGAATAATAAATTCCATGAGGATAAAGCAGCAATTTCTGCATTCCAAGCTGGTTTTCCCTAATTCCAGGCTGTCCCTAAGCAATTCCCATTCCCAGATTTTTTTCCAGGCTTCAATTGAACCAGGATAAACCAAAGCTGTTCCTCAAGGAAAACTTGGTGGGAATGAAAAGGGAATTTGGATCCAAGAATTCCAATTCCATGGAATTTGACCTCCAGAATTCCAATTCCAAGGTGCCAGAGGGATTTTGATTCCCAGAATTCCAATTCCACAGTGCCAAGAAGGGGTTTTGGCTTCCAAATCCCTCCAGCTGCTGATCCAAGACTTTTGGGAATCTTCTTCTCCTCACCAGGTCCTCACCATTGGATTTAAGGATTTTCCTCCTTTTTTGTCTCATTCCTGGTTCTTCCCAATCTTTGGGAATATTCCACTGGCCATGGAATCATCATGGAATGGTTGGAAGGGAACCTCAAGATGATCCCATTATCCCAGGTTGCTCCAAGCCCTGTCCAACCTGGCCTTGGATATTCCAGGGATGGAACAGCCACGATTTTTTTCAGGGATCCAAAGAAATCCTTCCCTAAAAACTCTACAGGATCCTTTTCCCTGGTGAGAGGAAAAAATTCCATCCCAACCCTTCCTTTCCCACCTTCCCTAATTCCATCCCAACTTCCTCTCACTCATGGATCACCACCAAGAAATCCTGGGAGCAGAAGGTGATGGAGAAAAGGATCCAATCAAGGAATTCTGAGTGCAAATCTTCATGGAAAAGAGAAAATACCAAGGATTTCACAGATTCGAGGTCCAAGGAGGCATCACCCCCAATTTTGAAGGGATTTAGGGAAGAAAAGTGGATAAAAATTAGGATAAATCTCATCCCTCGTGTTGGGAATGTTTCAAATCTGCTTCGTTCCAGATGTGGTGGGATTGAGGATGAAGGAGTTGTTATTATTCCAAAAAAATCTGTTTAATCTGGAATGTGAGGTGTCCCACAAATCTTGGTTATTCCAATGGGATGTGATTCCCAGCAGAAAAAGAAGCTGCTCCGTGGAAAATCCATAAAATCCTTCAAGATTTTGAGGATTTGGGAAATCAGAATTGAAAGGGAAGAGCAGCCGGGTCAGACTCCGCCGATCCCAGAGGAGAATTGGGAATTTTGCCCTAAAAAAACATCCAGGACACCAAGATTTTTGGGAATATCGATTTTGGACTCAAATTCTGATTTTAATACCCAAAAATCCACCTTGGTGTGGCTGCACCTCCTCACAGCAAACCCTGAGGATCCCACAGGGATATTCCCAGAATTCCTGAGGCTGGAAAATCCCTCAAGATCAGAGTCCAACCTCTCACCACCTGCTACCTGAGATCAAAAATGACCAAATCTGTCAAATTCTGGTGCTGCCCCAACCTTCCCCACCTTCCATGGACATCTCCACAAATTCCCAATGTTTTAAACCTGCCAGCTTCAAAGTTGAAAATGTTCCATTTCCCACAAAAAACTCTGGATGCAGGTGGGAAATACCAAGACTTGTGGCTTCTGAACCCCCAAAGAAACCCCTTTAAAATGTATCAGAAATCTGTAAAAATGACATCCAGGAGGTTTTTTTTCCCCCCCCAGCTTCTGGAGTTGTGGCATGGCCAAGTTGAGGGATGATGTTTGGATCAATATCCCAGATCCAGGTGGGAACCTCTGGGTTTCATATTCCAGTGGAATTCTCTTCCCATGGGCAACGCAGCGTGGTCAGATCCAAAACGAGTCAATCCAAGAGAGGATTCAAAGGATCCATGGAAACAAAAGAGCTCAGCACCACCAGCCTGAACTTGGAATCCAGCATTGGAATTTTGTTTTCAGGGTGTTCAAGTGTGGGATAGAGGTTTTCCTCGTTAGGCATCTTCATCTTCATCTGACGTTGCTTCTTGTTATCCCGGAATCGTGGAATGGTTTGGGTTGGAAAAGAGCTTAAATCCCATCCCATTCCCACCCCATCCATGGCAGGGACACCTCCCACCATCCCAGGTGGATCCAGCCTGGCCTTGGGCACTGCCAGGGATCAGGGGCAGCCACAGCAAATCTGGGAATTCCAGCTCAGTCCCTCTCCACCCTCATTCCATCCCAAATCCCATTTAAATCTCCCCTTTCCCAGTGGGAGCCATTCCTTGTGTCCTGTCCCTCCCTGCCTTGTCCCCAATCCCTCTCCAGCTCTCCTGGAGCCCCTTCAGGGACTCTGAGGATTCCCTGGATTTTTCCCTTCTCCAGGGGAACATTCCCAACTCTTCCATCCTGGTTCCAGAATCCTGGGAGCAGCTCAGGGGTCTCCTCTGGATTTGCTCCAGCAGCTCCAGGTGCTCCTGATGTTGCCCCAAACTGGAGGCAGCTCTGGGCAGAATTCCCACCTTTCCAGCTGCCCATGCTGTGGGATCAGCCCAGGGATCTGCCTGGGACATTTGGGGTGTCTCATCCACGACACCCCCAGTCCTCCTCCCAGGGCTGCTCCGATCATTCTCTTCCCATCTTGGATCTGTGCTGGGATCCTCCCGCCCCAGGAGCTGCTGCTCTCAGCCTCGAGGCTGGGACGGTGCCACCTCTCCAGGTGTGACCCCAGCACGGTGTCACCGGTCCCGGTGTCCCTGTCACCCACAGCGCCGATCCCAACCCCAGCTGGACACGGAGCTGGTGACAATTCCAAGTGTCACCATCCAGCCCTGAGTGTTCCATCCATGAAATCCAGGCTTCCCCAAGCTTCAGCCATGTTTCTCCAAGCGACGCCACGTGGGACAGCATCAAATGACGCAAGTCCTTGGGACTCAGCGGATCTGGTGGCTCTTCCCACCTGAGGTCCCTTCCAGCCCTCCCAGAAGGGGACAGGGAGTGGCTGGGAAGACAAATCTTCAATGTCCAGGTCACCTCCAACCACCCCAAACCAACCGGATTCACCGAACTGCAGAGCTGGAATTGAGAGTTCTTCCATCTCTGGAATTTGTGGATACACCAGCTGGACATTCCTTCACCAAAGCTTCATTTTTTGGGATAAAAACTCCCAAATTCTTCTGGTTCTTCCGCACCAGGGCTGCTCCTGTGAGGTCTCCTGTGACCCTGGGAGACAAACACCAAACACTTCCCAAAGGAAGCGAATCCAGGACAGATTTGGGAGGCTGCAGTCAGATCAGGATTCCTGGGACACCAGGACAGGATCTCACAACCTTGAATCCACCCCAAAACCCTCAGCCAGAGCTGATTTGCCAACAGATTTTCAGTGACATTTCCCTCCTTAAACAAGAAAGAACTCCCATTTAAATTAATTGCCTTTTCCTTTTGTTAACACCCTCTCCACACTTCTGGTTCCCTGTTCAATTTTACCCATTTTTATTTTAAATCACCCTTCCCATTTCCAGCTGCCCAACTCCTCGGCCCTCAGCACTTCCTGGGGAAAAGGGTTTGGGAATTTCTGTTTGTTTTTCCCTAACAAAGCTATTCCCATTTTCAGTCAGATTTTTAATTCACAGCACAAACAGAGCCTCAAATCTCCAGGATTTTACCAAATTACAAAAATCCCCCCCCTCCCACAGCCTCTCCACACTTTGCAATTCAAACACATTAAATAATTATTAATTAATTATTCAGTTGTTTTTTTTTTTAATACCACGTTCTCCCATATTTTTGACAGATCAAACCTCGGGCTTTTCCAGGAAAACTCACAGCTTCCAAAACATTTTTTCCCCTTTATTTTTCCCTTCAAAGCTGAAGCTGTGATTTCCTTCAAGGCTGAGAGCCCGGCAGGATGAATGGACGCATTTTCTGAGCCAGCCTCTGGAATATTCAGTGTTGTCACACAGAGCAGATTTGAAAGATGAAATTTCGGGTTCTAAATGGGCTCTTTTGTTTTCAGGCAGAGTTTGGAGGAGGAGGAAGGGGGGAAAGAACACACAGACATCTCCCCCACCCCAAGACATGATTTGAGTCCCCCACACACGACATTAATATTTCACTCCACTACTCGAGATTTGTTTTGTTGTTGCTGCAAAATCAGAAATCGTTTCAATATTTCAATTAAAAAAATTAAAAAGAAAGCAACTCTGAAATGCAACTGGCAGCAGAACACGCTGTTACAATCATTTCTAGCACCATTCCCAACACTCAAACTTGGCGACCAGCATCCCAATCCACGGAATTCCCAGGGAAAACAAGCAGCAGCAGGAAAAGGTGCCGAGTACACACGCTTAGGGAATAATCTGGGAAAGCCACTCACCTTCATATGAGTGCATTCAAGGTTACACAGAGAACACAAATGTGGGAATATTCGCGGCGACGTGGCATAGTAGTCGTTCATCATGGACGGGGTGGGCAGGCGTTTGCTCTTCGAGTCCGGGAACACGGGCAGCCAGGACGCCTTCACCACCCCGAACGGGGATTTGATGGGTTCATCCACGGCCGACTGGAAGGGTTTGTGGAAGGGTTTGTGTTCCGCCGAGGTCCCGCCGGCAGCGCCGGGCGCGGGATGGGCGCTGCCGGCGTTGCGCTGCTTCTGCTCGTGTTGGCTGATGGCGGCCAAGAGCCCGGCCGAGAAGGGCGGCGGCGTCATGGGCGGCAACACGTGCTGGGTGACGGGCGGCTGGACCAGCGGCGGCATCACCGGGGCAGCATGGGCGTGGGCAGCAGCGCCGGCAGCATGGGCGGCAGCACCGGCGGCATGGGCGGCTGGGACACCGGCTTCACCACCGGCAGCGCGGGGCGGGCGCGCTGCACAGCGCCTGCACCTTGGCCGGCGGCTCGGCCGGGAAAAACGGCGGAGCGGGCGAGTCGGCGGGAACGCCGGCAGCTTGATGATCTCTTCGGCCGGGAACACGGGGTTGCACGGCACGGTGGGCGGTGGTGGCGGCGGCGGGACGGCCACCGGCACGTTCTGCTCCCGCTGGAATTCTTCCCGGCTCTCCGCGCTCGAGCTTTCGGGGTTGTAGACGCGCGCTTCCAGCGGCTCCTCGGGCAGCGCCTCGGGGGTGTAGGTGCGGATCTCCAGCGGGTCCTCGGTGTAGCCGTACTTGCTGGCGTGGCCGTAGTCGATCACTTTGCCCTTGACGGCGGCGCTGCCGTCGCCCGCCGGCTCGTCGCCCCGGCTGGGAGCGTGCAGGCCGGGCACGGCGTGGCCCAGCTTCCGGATGCGGATCTCCCGCAGGATCCTCGGCATGTTCTCGGGGGTCAGCTGGTCATCGGGGTAGCGGCTCAGCTCTTCCAAGTCTTCGTTGGACAAACCGAAGCTCGCTAAAATGCTGGAGGCGCTTTCGGGCGTGTAGCGGTTCTGGGGGTTGGAATTCTGCTCCAAGACCGGCGCCGGGCCGGGCGGCTTCGGCCCAGCGGTGCCGGGGCCGCCATCCCAGCGATTGGCACGCGGGTCTCCCTTCTGCTCCTGGTGCAGGTTGCTCTTCTCCTTGACTTTCCTGGGGTCGGCCCTGTGCAGCGTGACGCGGACGTTGATCCTCTGCGATCCCGTCCACTGCAGCGCGTCCTGCCCCGAGAATCTCTGGGGCGCTCCTTGGGGCGTCGCGGGCGCGGCTTTCCTGGGCGGCCCCGCCGCGCCTCCGGCCCCGAAAGCTGCCGGGGCTTTGGTGCCCGACGGGTTGGGTCCTCTGGGCCTCGGGGGCAAGGTTCCTCTGGGGCTAAACATTGCGTCTTTCAGCAATGCCTGGCGGACGCCAGCGTGGGGAGGTGCCCGCCCGCCGCTGGCAGCCAAGTGCTGGAGAGCCAAGTGGGTCTTAATTTGGGCAAGCTGAAAAGGAGGAGGGCCCAACACAAAGGGGCTGGCAAGGCCAAGGTTCAGGGAATTCACAAGTGGTGCGAAACTTTCCAAGAACAACACAAAGCTGCAAGTTAAAAGACAAGGATTAGATGGGTCATCTTTGGCATCTGCTCACAGCGGCTTCTAGGACGGGGAGAAAAGCAAACCCGAGGCACAAAAGCGGGATTTGCATCACAGCTTAAAGCACTCAAAATTCACACAAGGAACATTTTCTTTCACTGCTTAAAATGTTAAATATAAAGAACAGGTGATTAATCAATGAAACAGGTGATTAACAAGCTGAACCCAACAAGATGGATGTCACAGGGAACACAACCTGTGGTGACAGTTGCAACAGCATTGCTTAAAACCTGGCATTTCACTTCTTGGTGAGAACAGAGTTTGGGTTTAATTACAATTAATAATTTCAGGAGCAATGAGGCAAAGAGTGAAACCCCCCCTGTCCATGGCGAGGGATGAGTTGGAAGTGAAACCATTTAGGTGGAGAACTCCAACCAGTTCCAACTGGGTGGAGCTGAGCCGAGGCCGGAGCGGTTTCCAGGAGGACACTCCCATGGATCTCTCATGGGTGAAGAGCAAACCCTGCAAGAATTCACAGGGTGGGATGAGGCTGGAATTCTGTGGGTAGAAAATATACAATCTCTCCAAGAGCTTAAATGGGAAGGGTTTGAAACAGAGGAGTAAAATCGTCCAGGAACAACCAAAAAAATCTATGCACATAAAGCACCACGGTCAAGGGAAGAGGGGCTTGGTTTGGGTGAAATCACTGAGAATTGGGTGATGTGAGGGGGAGAAGGAGGTACAAGTACAGGGAGAGGAAAATGAAACACCACTGAGTTCTGGAAAGAGAATCACACAGGGGTTTGGGCTGGAAGGGACCTTAAAGCCCATCCCATTCCACCTCCTGCCATTCCACACCTCCCGTTATCCCAGGCTGCTCCAAGCCCCATCCAAGCAGCCCAGAGATGGAGCTTGAGACCAGGAAAACATCAAAGAGTGGCAAAGTCCTTGTGCAGCTCCTCGGGGACCGAGCGGGAATCCTGGATTTAGGGCGAGGACAAAGCAGCAGCCACAACATCAGCGCGTTCCCAGCTCCGTCCCCATTCCCAACCCCAAAAAAATCCCAACCCAACCCAGGAAAACTCCAAACCCAGGAATTCCTCATTTTCCCCTTGTCCATCTGTTGTCTCCTGGATCTGGACTCTTCTCGCAGCCGTACACGAGTTTTTCCGGGAGTTTTCCCGAAGCTCCACGCGGAATTCCTGCGGCGCCGCGGTTCTCGTCTCGCCGACGCCGGCACGGGGTTTTGTTTTCCAAACTCATGGAAGTTGAGTCCAGGTGGAATTTCTTCCATGAGCAGAGGTTCACACTGAGATCACAGCTCAAGGAATCAATGGTACAGGGAAGGACCAAACATCGGTGCAGATTTTCCAGCACAGCTCCTGGAGTTTGTTCCCATCTGGGTGTGACTTTTTTTTGAGGAATTATTTAATCTGAACCGAGTACAAACTGCTCAGGGCTCAGGAGAAACACAAATCCTATTCATCCTCTCCAAGCAAACAGTAACCAGATTCCCACCAGACAGCATTCCCAAAATTTCAGCCACTCATCCAATATTCCTCCTCCCTCCACAAATTAAAATAGATTTTAATCAATTTCAAAGTTTGTTCCGGAGGGTTTCCAGAAAAATGAGAACCAACATCCCTCAAGCCACCTCTTGCCTTTCAGCTGGCATGTTCTCCAGAATTCCCAGCACTGGAAGACAAAAATTCCCTGTGGGAAACACTCAGAGAAGGAACTTCCAAGCCACCCATCACCAGGACAACCACAAATGGATCAGCAGAGCAGATCTGAAACACCACCAACCTTAATTCCACGGATTTCAAGGAGGGAAAAACCCCAGAATTCCCACAGGATGAGTTTTTACCTCTCCAGGTATCTCCAGGACACGTGGGAGCAGGGAAGCTCCTGTAGCAGGATCAGGAATAACAACTCACCTCTGCAAACCTCAGCTCCTCAGCCTGGCCAGGGATGGGATCCAGGCTGGGAAAGATTTGGAGCAACCTGGTTTATGGAAAATGTCCCCACCCATGGCAGGGGGGGGCTTTGGATGGGATTTGAGGTCCCATCCCACCTGAATCATTCTGGGATTTTAGGAAGGGCTGAGACAAGGAGCTCCTAAGTGACCTTCCCAAAGGAAATGATTCTAAGGAAATGCCAAGATGGAAGAAACAACAGTCTGAAGGTATCAGGGAGATCCAGGTGGATCCAGGGGCAGCCACAGCAAATCTGGGAATTGCAGCCCAGGCAGGAATTCCTTCCCAAGACCCCAGCCCAATCTCCCCTTTCCCAGTGGGAGCCATTCCCTGTGTCCTCTCCCTCCCTGCCTTGTCCCCAGTCCCTCTCCAGCTCTCCTGGAGCCCTTCAGGGACTGTGAGGGACTCAAAGTACATCCCAGATTCTTCCCTTCTCCAGGCTGAACATTCCCAACTTTCCCAGAGCAGAGGAGCTCCAGAATCCCAGACTGGTTTGGGTGGGAAGGGACCTTAAATCCCATCCCATTCCCACCCAGGGACACCTCCCACCATCCCAGGGGGATCCAACCTGGTCTTGGGCACTGCCAGGGATCCAGGGGCAGCTACAGCAAATCTGGGAATTCCAGCCCAGAATTCCTTCCCAGGATCCCAGCCCAATCTGCCCTTTCCCTGTGTCCTGTCCCTCCCTGCCTTGTCCCAAATTCCAGCTCTCCTGGAGCCCTTCAGGGACTCTGAGCTCTTCTTTTCTCCAGGGGAACATTCCCAGCTGATCCCTGGGAAGAGCAATCCCAGAATTTCAGAGCACAACACAAAAGCCCAACAACACCTTCCTTGCTTTCCCTTCAACTTCCTGCCTCCATTTTTCCAGGCTTCCCAATACAGATGGAGAAATTGGAAATTCTGGATTTGAAACTCTCCCTGGTGCCTGCAGTACAAGAGACAGATCCAGAGCAAGAATTCCTGCACGGAGAAAAAAGGCAGGGAAACCCCACCTGCAACAGCCCCAAATCCTGGGAATATCCTGGTTTGGAAAAGATTTTTGGGATCACCCAGTTTAAGCTGTGCCCAATCCTCACCTTGGCACATCCAGGAATTCCTTGGACACCTCCAGGGATGGGGATTCCAAACCTCCCCGGGCACTCCCAAACTGCTCTTCCCATGAGGAAATTCCTGCTGGTGTCCAACCTGAGCCCATTCCCTCTTTTCCTGTTATTCCCTGGGATCAGGTCTCAAATCCTCCTCCCTGTCAGGGAGTTGTGGAGAGCCACAAGATCCCTCTGGAACCTCCTTTTCTCCAGGAGAAGGCAGAAGCAGATTTCTCCCATTACACAGAAGGTTTATCCAAAAGGAAATTCCAAAAGGAGAATTTCCTGATTTGTCCCTATAAATAGCATGGAATTTTCTGCCTCTGTGCAGATAAACAAAGCAGGAACCAAAGCCAGGCTTTAAAAGCTGCTGTGTTTTTCCAAGAGCTTTTCCAGAACTGACCACATCCAGCCCCAAGACCTGCATCTCCTCTGGAGAGTCCCTGCTCTTCCTTTGTTTGATGGCAAAATCTTGGAATGTTTTGGAAAGAACTGGATTTTCCAGAGGCTGCCATGGTCCTTCCCTCTGGAGAATTCCTCATCCACAGCAGCCCAGATGTTCTCTCATCAAAGTCAGGACTTGGGCAAGGACTTTTCCTGCAATTCTGGATGGGTTTGGCAGTTCACCACCCTCTGGATTTTTGGGATTGTCACCTCCAGAGTGACACCTTCCAGCACAACCCCACTTCCAGCAGGAGCTCCTGGGTTATCCATGGTGTCCATCTATATTATCCCAAAATCCTGGGGTCCTCCAGCTCCTCCCAAATCCAGCACAGAACAAGAGATCCAGGTGTTTTGGCATTCCAGCAGGATCACCTGCCCTCTTCAGGCAAAAATTCCCAGGATTTTTGAGGTGAAATTGGCTCCTATGGGAGCCAAATCCTCCTCTGGGCCAGCTCCAGGTCCCAGACTGGGATGGTGGATTTGCAATTCCAAGAGCCAGGATCACTGGCAATGTTCCAATCCCACCTGGAGGATGAGGAGGAAGAGGAAGGCAGAATGGGAATGAACCTGGAGCATCTGGATAATGAGAAGAGGACAAAAATGCCAGCCTGGAAACTTGGATTTTTCCCAGGAAAAAGACAACAGCAAAAGCTGAGCTGGAATTGTAAAGCCTGAAGGAAGCAGATCACAAAATAAAAAAGGAGCAGGATGGGAAAGGAAGCACTGGAAGAATTAAAAAACTCCTGGGATGAGATAAAATCACGGGGAAAAAAGGGAGGCAAAAGCCAAGTGAAGTTATTCCTCCCACTCTGTGCAATCCCAAAAGCCAAACTCATCTTTTCCCACTCCTCCATCCCAAATTTTCTATGGAGAAGGAGATGCAGGTATGGGATATCCCTTCAGCCACTCCAGGGAAAGCCAAACTCAGCTCCCAAATCCCAAACAAAACTCCCAAGAAAAATTAACTCCATCCCTACCCCAGCAGAACATCAACACCAACTGTGGAATCCAAAATTCCCAAAATTCTGCCCCATCCCAGCCTTTGAGGCAGGAAGTTTGTATTAAAAAAAAAAAAAAAAAAAAAAACAAACAAAAAAAAAAAAAAAAAAAAAACAGGACAGGCATTCCAGCCAGGAATTCCTAAAACAGGACCAAAACTGAATATTTTAACACCAGGAATATTCCTCACATTCCATTTTCAGAGCAGCACAAAGTTGGATAAATCGATTTCAGCAACAGGTCCCTGATACCATCACTGACATTTCTGCCTAAAAATTCCCCCCCAAAAAGCCCAAAATTACACACAAAATATTTAACTGATGGCAAGGAAGCAGGAAAATAGGTTTTATTTACCTTCAAGCATGAAAAATAAAAGGGAAACACCCACCTGAGCTCTTTGTCTGGCAGCAAAACCAACCCCAATTCCAAACTGGGGAAGGAAAAGAGGGAAGAGAAGAAATCCAGGTTTTGGCAAACCCCACCTTTGGATAAATATCCTCAATTTCAGCAGAATTTGGGGAATAAATTCACAAGCAGGGGCAGATTTGAATGGGAAAAATGAAATTAAAAATGAAATTTAGGATACTCTTTTTCCTTGGAGAAAATCTTTTTCTCTTATTCCAAAGAAAAATCATGAGCTCATGTCAGATCCACCCTCTCCAATCCTGCCAGCAGCTGATTGAAGGTTTTAGATGTCCAGGGAAGGATCCCACAGCAGAGACAGGAGGAAAAAACCCAACCCAACAACATTCAAACATCAGTTCTGGGCTGGAATGAGAATTTTGGGGGGGGTTGGTTCAGGTTCTGAGTCAAAAAACCCATGAAGTTTTATGTAAATATTTTTAGAAATAACTCTGTAAAAAGAGATTTAAAAACGAACAAAATAACAACCCTTGTTTATAAAAAGCAACGTTTAAAAATTAACATTTTGGGTTTAAAATAACACTAAAACACCGAAGCCTATACCTAAATTGTATTTTTAAAAGTTATATCCTCCAAAAGAGGAAGTTCCTGCAAACCACGTGATGCTGCAGAGTTGCAACACTTGGCTTTAAGAAAATATAATTTTTTTTTCGGGTATTTGACCCAATTCTGTTCAATTATTGCCGTTTCAAAGCAGAAAAAAAAGATGGAAAAGCCGCGTTTTAAACCCCAAACCACAAAGAAGTGCCTGAGGTCACATCCAAGTCTTGAGGTGCAAACCCAACCTGAGGCTGGTATCGCTCTGTTTAGGGCAAATTTTCAATTTTAACCCAAAACAACAATTCCCAACAGCCGGCCCTCATTGTTTTAAGATTAAAAATACCGAATTTATGGATTTAAAGACCTGAGTAAGGATTAAATTAAGGCTTTGAGTGTTGTTTGACGTGCAGGCGAACAGAGGGAGGACCAGGGCAGCGTTTCCCTCGCTTCAAATCGCCTAAACTCGAGATTTTAATTTCAAAATTTCATTTGAAATCCGTGCCGGGTTTAAAATGTGGAGAATCCGTGGTGGGGCTGCGGCTGCGCTGCAGGTCGGGCGGCTTTATCAGCGAGCCGGAAGAAAAAAAAGGATAAAGGATTAACACTAAAGGGGCTAAAATATAAGGAATAAGAGTAGAAGGGGTAAAAAAATGAAGAATAAACATCCACAGGGCGACGCTCCTCATGAGGGCCCCTCTCCCGTTCCCCCCCTCACGCAGCCGCCATTACGCGCGTCCCCCTCAGCCCCCACCGCTCCGGGGGAAGCGGCCGCCGCTCGCCTCCTACCTCCGCCTGCGCGCAACCACCGCTCTCCCCGCGTCCCCCGCCGCCGGGACGAACCGGGAAGAAAACCTAAAAAACACCGGGGGGAAAGCCCCGGGAGCGGCGGGCGGAGCGCCGGGAGCGGAGCGCGGACGGACACGGCGCGCCGGGCGCTCTGCGGCTGCGCGGAGACAGCGCGGGCTTGGGAGGGCGGCGGAGGAGCTGCGCATGCGCGCCGTGTGCAAATTAGCGCCGCGGGGCATGCTGGGAGTCGCCCGCCTATAAAAGGACGGCGGAGGCGCGTTGCCTCAGAGTGGCGCTGGCGTCCTGGTTGTGCAGTAGTTCTTTTTGTGTTCAGTATTCCTGCTTTCAGCCCTTCTGCTGTTATTTCTCTATTTTCCTTAGCGTGTTATGCCCTTAGTTTTTCACCCTGCTCCTTATGCTGCCTTCATTTCCCGGCCTTTTCCCGTGTGTAGCACGGCCCTTCCCGCCCTGCTGCTGCTACCGGGAATCGTGAGGGACCGGGAGCTCTTTCCCTTCCCCCGCCCGTCAATTTAACACTTAGAGCCTTAATATCATCCTCCCTCAGGCCTTTAAGTCCAGAAATTCAGCATTTTTACCTTAAAAAGATGGGATGTGGCTGTTGTGAATGGTGGTTTGGGGTTAAAATTGGTCCTAAGTAGAGCAATGCCAGCTCCAGGTTGGGTTTCCAGCTCAGCCTCCCTCTGCAGCACTGGGAGTTCAGGAATGCTCCTCAATTTATCCCAAATTTCTCTTCAAGGTGTTCTGGGTTCCATGGAGAGACAGTGGCAGCCCCAAAAATTCCAGGGAAAACCATGAGGCATCTGAGGTGCTGATTCCCAGGGATTTGTCCATGATGATTCTCAGGATGAATTATCCATCCTTGGAATGTCCGAGGTCAGTTTGGAAAGGAATTGGAACAACCTGGGATAGTGGGAGGTGTCCCTGCCCATGGATGGGCTGGAATTGTTGGGATTTAATGGGATCAAATCAGTGGGATTTGCTCTGGAGCAGCAGCAGGAATCCCTGGAATTTCCAATGGGTTCACATTGTCCCCAAATCCAGGCACGTGTCCCACAAAACACTTCTGGAATCCAAGAATCACCAAAAAAACCTTTAAAGTTGCTACGTGATTCCCTTCAAATTCCCCAAATTCCAAATTTTGCAGCCCTGCCCCATCCCACACCATTTCCAGGGAATTCAGAGCAGATTTTGGAGCTGGATTTTGTGCACCCACAACCAAATCCAGCCAAAGTGACTCCCTGGAGCTGGATTTTCCCCAAAAAAATCCAAGCTGACTCAGGAAGGAAGGATCCTTCTGTATTCCCAAAATTCCTGCATCCAATTCCCAGCTGAATTCCATGTATTGAGGCTGTTTTGCCAATTCCAGCCTGAACTTTTCTTGATGAAAAAAAAAATTTGGGAGGGAAAATATGGCATGAACCCAAAGCAGCTTTTGGGGTGAGCCCCAAAATTGGGGAATCACTTTTGGTCACTTTAACCCTAAATGACAGAATCGAAGGAATTCTGTAAATATTTCAATATTTAAATAAACATTCTGTAAATATTCATAAATATTTCAATTAAAGGATGGGCACAAGGATTTCTGCTCTTGGAGGGATGCTGAGCAATCCCAAATATCCCAGATTTCTTTTTACGGGGATTTGGGGTGGGAGGAGAGAGAACAGCCTCAGGTTTTCCAGGAAAGGTTCAGGTGGGAAAATGGGAATTTTCCTCCTGGAAAAGCTTTTCCAGCCCTGGCACAGCTGCCCAGGCCAGGGGGGAGTCCCCATCCCTGGGGGGGTGGTGGCACTTGGGGACATGTGGTGGCCTCGGGGTAATGGGGGACTGGAGGCTCCGGGGGGCGCTGGGCAGCTGCTGTCCCCAATTAACTCATTAACTCATTAATTCATTAACTCCTCAGCTCTCAGCGCTGTCCCCAAGGTGTGACAGCAGATGGGGCCACCAGCCCCGAGGGGACAGCACTGCGCGACAGCGGCGCCAGGGCGGGGACAGAGCCCGGGCCGTGTCCCCTGAGAGCGGGGGGACAGCGCGGGGACAGCCAGCCCCGTGTCACTGTTTGGGACAGCGCGGGGACAGCCAGCCTCGTGTCACTGTTTGGGACAGGGGACAGCCAGCCCTGTGTCACTGCTGGGGACAGGGGACAGCCAGCCCCGTGTCGCTGTCCCCGTGCCTGGCCCCACGTGCGCTGCCAGCCCCGGCGCTGTGTGACATTCTCTGTGTGACATTCGCTGTGTGACATTCGCTGTCATCGCCGGCTGTGTCCCCGTGCGTTGGTGACATTCCCGGAGTGGCTCAGTGGCCCTCGGTGACCTCGCGGGGCTGTCCCGTCCCGAACCCCCCAGCACATCTGTCCCCAACCCTGGCGACATCCCGTGCCACCCCTGCAGTGCCACCACAGCCCCCCCGCACCCCAAACCCCGAGGTGCCACCCCCGTGTCCCCTCAGCCTTTCCCGGGACCAGCCCCGCGCTATTTTTGTCGCGTCTGGTGCCACCGCTGTCCCCAACCATACAAGGAGCCCGCAGCCACCCCGGGGAGGGTCACTTGTCCCCGAAGTGTCGCGTTCTGGGTGGCCCTGAGGACGGGGATTGTCACCTCCTGCCTTGGGGACACTTTGTCGTGTTTGTCCCCTTGTTTTTGGGACTGGCCCGGGATTAGCACCTGCTGAGGGCACGGGGACAGAAATAGCTCTGGGGACACTGGTGACCCTCGTGCCACCATCCAGCTGCTGGCCTGGGGGACAAATTTGGGGACACTGCCCCCCATCCAACCCCCCCTCCCCATTGTCCCCCAGCCGTGAATTGTCCCCATCCCTCAGCAGTGCCCGGCTGGACATTGCGGGGACTGGGGGGACCCCACTTGTGGGGAGGGGACAAACCCCAAAGATTCGGGGTGTCGCTGTCCCAGCAGCACCTCTGGGTGCCCCCCAAATTGTGCATGGAGCCTCCAGGGTATGGAGACCCCAAAATCTGCGCCCCTCACCCCAAAAACCCCAGCCCGGAACGGGGAATGGGTTTGGGGTCACACAGAGGGGTCAATCCCCCAGGGCACGGAGACCCCAAAACTGCTCCCCCCACCCCAAAAATCCCGATCTGGAACGGAAAATGCGTTTGGGGTCCCACCGAGGGCTGCGGGGAGATTTTGGGGTTTTGGCTCCCCCTTTTCTGGTGTCCCCCCAAACTGTGCATGGAGCCCCCAGGGCTCGGAGACCCCAAAACTGCTCCCCCCACCCCAAAAACCCCAGCCCGGAATTGGGTTTGGGGTCCCACCGAGGGCTGCGGGGAGATTTTGGCTCCCCCTTTTCTGCCATGGGGGTCCCCACGGGGGTGTCCCCCCCTCCCACGGGCACCTTCCCGCCGGAGCCCCCCAAGCTGAGGTGGGATCCCCATTCCAAATCCGGGGGTGCGCGGCTGCATCTCCCCAAAATTCGGGGTCGGGTTGTGCCACGCGAGGCTGGGAAAGGCGGGGGATTGGGGACCCCCGGGGGGGACTTGGGGACACTCGGGGGGGACTTGGGGACACACAGGGTGTGCGGGGCACTCACCGTCCGACGGGGTCGGGGGGCAGCGGGCTCGGGGGGAGCCGGGGACCCCGATTTCGGGGGGGCGCGGAGGAGCCGCCGCCGCCCGCCGGCATCGCGGGATCCGCTCGGGGACCGGGACCGGGACCGGGACCGGGATCCGGGACCGGGATCGGGATCGGGATCGGGACGGGATCGGGATCGGGATCGGGATCGGGATCGGGATCGGGATCCGGGACCGGGATCGGGATCGGGATCGGGATCCGGGACCGGGATCGGGATCGTCACCGCGGGGAGGCGGCGCTGGAGCAGCCGGGGGCCCCCGGCTCGGGTCTCACCTTTATCGGGGTGCGATGTTGGGGGAAGTCCCCTGGTGACCCCAAAATTGCGGCTGCACAAGCGAGGCCCCCCCCCCCGGGGCGTCTCGCAACACGGGTCTGTCCCCATTGTCCCCACCTGGAGGTGGCACCAAAATTTGGGGTGCAGAGCAGGGTCCACTCCCCGTTCCTGGCTTCAGTATTGGGGTGCGGGGCTGAGTAAAACCCCCAAAAGTGTCCCCAAAATTAGGGGTGCAGGGCTGGATTCCCCCCGTTCCAGGCCCAAATATTGGGGTGCAGGGCTGAGCCCCCCACCCAGCTGTCCCCAATATGGGGGCGCAGAAGCGGGACCCGGCTCCCCTCATGTGCTCCCCCCGGTCTGGGGGACCCGTAGCCCATTTTGGGGGTGCAGAGCCCGGTGTCCTCAACACGGGGGGAAAGGGGGTGTCACAGCTCTGTCCCCCCCGCCCCTCAAAATTCAGGTTGGGCGCCCCCCCCCCACGCCACGCGCCGGCCACGTGACCGCCCCGCCCCCTCGCTGTGTTTACATGATTCGGCCAATCAGCGTCCCTCTACCAACACACCCACGCGGCGGGGCAGGAGGTTTGTGAAGCCTCTTCCCATTGGACGAAACGCATGTCAATCATCCTCCGGCGGGGTCACGTGGCGGCGCTGGCCAATGGGAGGCGTGGGCGTGTTGGCGGCGGCGGCGGCTGAGGGCGCGGAGCGGCACCGGCCCGGCCCGAGGTACCGGGGGGGGGACACGGGGGCGACACCGGCGACAGCGCCCGAGACATCGCGGGGGGAGCGGGGGTGACACAGCCCGAGCCACCGGGGGGCACGGCGGGACACGGGGACACCGGACACACGGGGGGCTCAGCGGCCGAGCAGGCCCCGCTGTCCCGCGGGCTCCTGAGGGGCTCCGGGAGGCGCTGGGATCCTGCCAGGCTCCGCTTCGGCTGCTGCCCCGGTACCGCCGGGAATTGTGTCCCGGGATCCCAAAACAGTTCCTGAAGTCCCGGGCTGGGATCGGCTCTTCCATCCCATTCTCATCCCCATTCCCATTCCCATTCCCATTCCCATTCCCATTCCCATTCCCACCCCCAGCTCCCTGTGGATCCCCCAGCCTGTGGCACTCTCAGGGTTTGGGAGAGGTCGCTGCCCCCAAATTCCCCCTTCCGCCGGGATTTGGGATATTTTTTGCACGTTCCCGTGGGATATTCGGGAGATTTTCCGTGCTCAGGTGCTGCAGGGACAGGTGGGGACACCTGGCTGGGTGCTGCTCGTGTTCCTTCAGGATCCTGGGATGTGGGAAAGTGTTTGGGACTTCCCAGCTCTGGATAAAAACAGGATTTACAGCGTTATCCTGGAAATATCCGCGTTTGGCTTCTGTGTGGGGCATTCGGTGTTTCCCTGGAATTCTGGAATGCTTTGGGTTGGAAAAGAGCTGAAATCCCATCCAGGAACATTTTCCACTGTCCCAGGGGGATCCAGCCTGGCCTTGGGCACTGCCAGGGATCCAGGGGCAGCCACAGCAAATCTGGGAATTGCAGCCCAGGCAGGAATTCCTTCCCAAGATCCCAGCCCAATCTCCCCTTTCCCAGTGGGAGCCATTCCCTGTGTCCTGTCCCTCCCTGCCTTGTCCCCAATTCCAGCTCTCCTGGAGCCCCTGCAGGGACTCTGAGCATTCCCTGCAATTTTCCCTTCTCCAGGGGAACATTCCCAGCTTTCCAAATCCTCGTGGCTCCCTCTGGATTCCCTCCAGCAGCTCCAGGAGGATTTAACCCTTTCAGAATTTCTCATTTCCAACCCAATCCACAGCTCCAGCCCTGTCCCTCCTGGGCCTGACATTGGAGAAAGGAGGAAAAACAGAATTGTCCCTTCCTAGGAAATTTGGTTTTCCATGGAATGATGAACCTGGGTCACCAAGGATGGGACAATCCTGGGGACGATTCCAGCCCCAGAATCCTGGGAGCTGCCAGCTCCTTTCTCGTGCTGACAGCGCCTGTTCTGCTGGGATTTGGGATTTTGGGAGCTGCCAGGCTGAGAGAGGGAGCAGCAACAAAACCATGGATCAAATCCTGGAATTGTGGAATGGTTCTGGTGGGAAAAGGGCTCCAACATTCCCAAATCTGAGCTGTGTTTCCCTTGCTGATGTTTGCAGAGGGAATGGGGGTGGGATAAACTGGGATCCCTGGCACGAGGATCCCGTTGGAATTCCAGCCCTGGAATTGTTTGTGCTGGGAATGCAGCCAGGGGAAAAGCAGCTCTGGGCTGTTCCTTTGGGAAAGAGCTTTTCCAAAGGGATACAGGGAATGGATTCCCACTGCCACAGGGCTGGGATGGGAGGGATATTGGGAAGGAATTCTGCTGCTTAACCCTTCCTGTGCCATGGAGATGCTCCAAGCCAGGCTGGGAGAGCTGGGAATGTTCCCCTGGAGAAGGGAAAATTCCAGGGAATTCTCAAAGTCCCTAAATGGGATCCAGGAGAGCTGGAATTGGGGACAAGGCAGGGAGGGACAGGACACAGGGAATGGCTCCCACTGGGAAAGGGGAGATTGGGCTGGGATCTTGGGAAGGAATTCCTGCCTGGAATGGAATTCCCAAATTTGCTGTGGCTGCCCCTGGATCCCTGGCAGTGCCCAAGGCCAGGCTGGATCCCCCTGGGACAGTGGGAGGTGTCCCTGCCATGGATGGGGTGGGAATGGGATGGGATTTCAGGTTTCCTCCCAATCAAACCATTCCAGGATTCTGGAGCCAGGCTGGGAGAGCTGGGAATGTTCTCCTGGAGAAGGGAAAATTGCAGGGAATGCTCAGAGTCCCTGCAGGGGCTCCAGGAGAGCTGGAATTGGGGACAAGGCAGGGAGGGACAGGACACAGGGAATGGCTCCCACTGGGAAAGGGGAGATTTTTATGGGGTCTTGGGAAGGAATTCCCAGGCCCAGGTTTCCTGGAGAGGATCCTGGGAGCTGCTCCAGAAGGAATTTGGGATGAAGTTCCTGAGCATTGCTTGGATTGGGCTCAGGAGCTGGAGGGTTTTTTCTGGGAGAATCCAGCAGAGCTGTGCTGGGATTGTGGTGGGGATTAAAATCGAGTGGGATGAGATGAGATAAGATGAGATGAGATTATCCCAGATCCAGGCTGGAATTAGGCCGTGGTTCCTGGCAACTGGGAGAGCTGGGAATGCAAACTCCACAGCTGGGAGAGCTGGGGATGGGAAAAATCCACACAGCCAGGAGAGAAAATGGGATAAGGAACAGAATTTGGGATTCTGGCTGCTGGGATTTTATCTGGGAAAGGGGATTAGAGTCCAAGGAATTGGGATTTCCTGGAGTGGGAGTCAGGAGATCTGGGAAGGAGCATTGGAAAAGCAGTGGGACCAGCTGGAGCTGTGGAGCTGGGAATGGGAAAATCCAGGCCTTGGGAATGGATCCATCCCTTGGGAAAGGATCCATCCCTTGGGAAAGGATCCAGGTTCTGGGATCACCTGGCCCGGTGATTTTCCATAATTCCCACTCTGGAGGAGCTGAGAGGGAGCCTGAAAAGTGTCCTGGCCTCTCCTACCTGGATTCCTCCATGGAATCCTGGAATTTGGGTGGGAAGGGACCTTAAATTCCCATTTTTGGGAGGGACATTTTCCCGCTGTCCCAGGTGGATCCAGCCTGGCCTTGGGCACTGCCAGGGATCAGGGGCAGCCACAGCAAATCTGGGAATTGCAGCCCAGGCAGGAATTCCTTCCCAAGATCCCAGCCCAATCTCCCCTTTCCCAGTGGGAGCCATTCCCTGTGTCCTGTCCCTCCCTGCCTTGTCCCCAATTCCAGCTCTCCTGGAGCCCCTGCAGGGACTCTGAGCATTCCCTGCAATTTTCCCTTCTCCAGGGGAACATTCCCAGCTCTCCCATCATCCCTGACCTCATCCCCCATTCCCAAACTTCCAAAATCTTCCCAAACTCTGGCATTTTTGGGATGGGAATGATCCTTCTCCAGGATAAGCCAGTCATGGATCCATGGATTTATGGATTGATAGATTGATGGATGTATGAATTTATGGATTAATGGATTGATGGATCCATAGATCAATAGATTTATGGATTGATGGATTTATTGAATGATGGATTTATGGAATGATTGATTTAGGGAATGATGGATTGATAGATTTATGGATTGATGGACTGATGGATGGAGGGATCCATGGATTGATTTATGGATTTATGGATTGATAGATTGATGGATTTATGAATTTATGAATTAATGGATTGATGGATTGATGGATTAATGGATTTATGGATTGATGGATGGATCCATGGATTTATGGATTAATGGATTAATGGATTTATGGATTAATAGATTGATGGATGGATTGATGGATTTATAGATGGATTGATGGATCCATGGATTGACTGATGGATGGATCCATGGATTGATGGATTGATGGATTGATGGAATGATATATTTATGGATTGATGGAATGATGGATTGATGGAATGATGGATCCATGGAATGATGGATCCATGGATTGATGGAATGATGGATTGGTGGATTTTTGGATTGATGGAATGATGGATTGATGGAATGATTTCTGATGGATTCCCAACACTGGGCTGGATTTCAGGCTCATTAAAGCTGGAAGATCCCCCTGGGATCAATCCTCCCCTCCCCATTGTGGCAGTGGGATCTGGGCTGCTTTGGGATCTGGCTGGGTTGGGATCCCCAGCTCTCCCTCATCCCATTCTCCCAGGATGAATGATCTGGGCTGGGATGGGATTGGGATTGGGCTGGGATGGGATGGGATCTGGGCTGATTTGGGATCCTCAGCTCCCCCTCACTCCCACCCCCACCCCACTCTCCCAGGATGAATGATCTGGGCTGATTTGGGATCTGGGCTGGTTTGGGATGGGATCTGGCTGGTTTGGGATGGGATTGGGCTGGTTTGGGATGGGATTGGGCTGGTTTGGGATGGGATCTGGGCTGGTTTGGGATGGGATTGGGCTGGTTTGGGATGGGATTGGGCTGGTTTGGGATGGGATTGGGCTGGTTTGGGATGGGATCTGGCTGGTTTGGGATCCCCAGCTCTCCCCACCCCACTGTCCCAGGATGAATGATCTGGCTGGTTTGGGATGGGATCTGGGCTGGTTTGGGATGGGATTGGGCTGGTTTGGGATCCCCAGCTCTCCCCACCCCACTGTCCCAGGATGAATGATCTGGGCTGGTTTGGGATGGGATTGGGCTGGTTTGGGATGGGATCTGGCTGGTTTGGGATCCCCAGCTCTCCCCCACCCCACTGTCCCAGGATGAATGATCTGGGCTGGTTTGGGATGGGATCTGGGCTGGTTTTGGATCCCCAGCTCCCCCTCACTCCCACCCCCACCCCACTGTCCCAGGATGAATGATCTGGGCTGGTTTGGGATGGGATCTGGCTGGTTTGGGATGGGATCTGGGCTGGTTTGGGATGGGATCTGGCTGGTTTGGGATGGGATCTGGGATGGGATGGTTTGGGATGGGATCTGGCTGGTTTGGGATGGGATCTGGGCTGGTTTGGGATGGGATCTGGCTGGTTTGGGATGGGATCTGGGCTGGTTTGGGATGGGATCTGGCTGGTTTGGGATGGGATCTGGGCTGGTTTGGGATGGGATCTGGCTGGTTTGGGATGGGATCTGGCTGGTTTGGGATCCCCAGCTCTCCCCACCCCACTGTCCCAGGATGAATGATCTGGGCTGGTTTGGGATGGGATTGGGCTGGTTTGGGATGGGATCTGGCTGGTTTGGGATGGGATCTGGCTGGTTTGGGATCCCCAGCTCTCCCCACCCCACTGTCCCAGGATGAATGATCTGGGCTGGTTTGGGATGGGATCTGGGCTGGTTTGGGATGGGATCTGGCTGGTTTGGGATGGGATCTGGCTGGTTTGGGATCCCCAGCTCTCCCCACCCCACTGTCCCAGGATGAATGGCTCCGAGCTCGGCAGCAGCGCCGCCTCCAGCCCCAAATCCAAGGAGGATCCCGTGGGCAGCGGGCACGAGGAGAAGGACAAGAACCCCTTTGCAGAGTACATGTGGATGGAGAACGAGGAGGATTTCAACAGGCAGGTCAGGGCTCTGCTTGGCTTTCATCCATTTACTTAATTCTATTTAATTTAATTTAATTTAATTTAATTTAATTTAATTTAATTTAATTCTATTCTATTCTATTCTAGTCTAGTCTAGTCTATTCTATTCTATTTTTATTCTATTCTATTTCTATTCTATTTCTATTTCTATTTCTATTCTATTCTATTCTATTCTATTCTATTCTATTCTATTCTATTCTATTCTATTTCTATTTCTATTCTATTTCTATTTCTATTTCTATTTCTATTTCTATTCTATTCTATTCCATTCCATTCTATTTTTATTCTATTCTATTTCTATTTCTATTTCTATTTCTATTTCTATTTCTATTTCTATTCTATTTCTATTTCTATTTCTATTCTATTCTATTCTATTCTATTCTATTCTATTCTATTCTATTCTATTCTATTCTATTCTATTCTATTCCATTCTATTCCATTCTATTCCATTCCTATCCTATCTTTAATCTTTTTATCTTTTTATCTTTTATTTTTTTATTTTATTTATTTTATTTTGTTAGTATTTATTTTATTTATTACTATTATTGCATTGTTTTAATTTTGTATTTATTTAATTGTCATTATTTATTTATTCCTTTATCTTTCTATTTTATTTCATAATATTTCTTTTTAATAAAAATAAATGTCATTTATTTATGTATTTTAAGTATTTGTTAATCTATTTTTTTATTTTCTTAATTTTTATTAGTATTAATTTATTTAATTAATATTTCTTTCGAATAAAAATGAAATTTATTTATTTATGTATTTAATTAATTAATTATACTTTATTCATATTAATATTACTTTTATCTAAATAAAATTTATTTTTAATAAAAGTAAATTTTATTTATGTATTTTATCAATTTTCTTATTTATTTTATTTTAAATAAAAATAAATGTCATTTATTTGCATATTTTATTTATCTATTTATTTTATTTCATTTTACTAATATTAATTTATTTAATATTTATTTTAAATAAAAAGAAATTTTATTTATGTATTTATTTTATTTTATTATATATTTATTTTATCTATTTTAGTTTCTATTAGTATTAATTTTATTTATTTTAGATTTATTTTAAATAAAAAGAAATTTATTTATTTATGTATTTTATCTACTTTTTGATTTATTTTCTTATTTATTTATGCATTTATTTAATTTTTTTTGTGTTGGAATTAAATGTTTGAGGTGGTATTTTTTGTTTGGACTTGAATGTTTATTAATTTTAATTTAATTTATTTTAATTTAATTTTGTATTAATATTTTTATTTTTATGACATTTTCACAGACTGTGAATTTTACAGTACTTTAAGTTAAAAATGGAGATTTAAATTTTTTATAAGGCCGTTTAAGAGCTAATTGTCTAATTAAGAAAAGACAAATTAATTTACTTTTAACTTAATAATAACTTAATAACTTCTTAATTAACTTAATAGTTATTTTTACTTTTAACTAATACTTTTACTAACACTTTTAACTTGATAACGAATTACTTGTGACTAGCAATTTTTAAATCTAATTAAATGAGATTTTTAAATCGAATTAAACAAGATTTAAAAATCTGATTCAACACATTTTTTAAGTTGAATGAAACAAGATTTTTAAATCGAATTAAACAAGATTATTTCGATTTCTGAAGAAGAAGGTGAAAGAGAAATTTCTGCTTTAAAAATTTTATTTTGCTTTCAATTTATTCTTATATTTTAAAATTTCAAATTTGAAGTTTTTCACATCATCCCCTTGGGTTGGATCCAGAAAAAAGTTGGGAAAAAAATTCCTTGGATCCTTTTTGGGATTTTCCTTCTCTTTCCTTTTTGGAATTTTGGGATTTCCCTTCCCTTTCATTTTTAGGATTTTGGGACTTCCCTTCCCTTTCCTTTTTGGGATTTTGGGATTTTCCTTCCCTTTCATTTTTGGAATTTTGGGATCCCCTTCCTTTTTGATTTGGGGATTTGAGGTTTTGGGGGGATGTGGGAAATTTTTAGGGGGAATTGTGTTTTTTGGTGATTGGTGTTTTTGGGATTTGGGGTTTTTTTGGGGGGATTTGAGGGAGTTTTGGGGATTTGGGAGTTTTTTGGGATTTGGGGTTTTGGATCCAGAACAAGACAGAGCTGAGGGAAACATCGAGGCTGGAAAACAGGGAATGTTCACCTGGATGTGACACAATTCCCACTTTTCCCACTGCTCCATAACATGGAAAAATTCAGGTTTTCCCAACATTTTTGTGGAGCAAAATTTTCAGGATTCTGCCCTCTTGGGAGTCTCCTAAATCCAGAGAGAAGCAGGAAAATGGGAGCAGCTGCAATTCCCAACCCCATCCTCAGCTTCCCTGGAAAAATTCAGGGATCTCTAAAATTCCTTGATGGGGGATCCAGGATTTGGGAATGGGGATGGGATGAGCCTGAAAATTGGGAAAATTTCTCTTGGAAAAGTGGCTGGAATCCCCATTCCTGAGGGGAATAATTCAATAATTAATTCAATAATTCAATAATTCCACGATCCCTCCTTGGAGCTCCAGGCTGTCCTGGTTTGCAGGACAGGTGTCTGCCAATACAGGCAGGAGCTTCTCTTTGAAATGGAGAATGGAAACCCCCTCCCTCCAAATTATTATAATTTTGAAATTAAGGGGCTCTCAGGCAGAGATGGGAATTAGGAATAACAGTTCTGTACTAGGAAAATTGAAATAGAAATGCAGGATTACAAAGAACAATCCCAAACCCTGCCAGAGTCAGAATCCAAGCTGGCACCCGTCAGTCAGTCAGGGTGTTGGCACAGTCCCATTCCATGGTGGCTGCATCCTCCTGCAGTGGCAGATGTGGCTCAGCTGGAGCAGTGCTCCTGGAGAAGGGGCAGTTTCCTCTGAAGGTGCAGGGATGATGTGGAAAGGTCTGGCTTTCCTCTGGAATCCAGTGGCAAAGGCTGCTCTGCTGTTCCAAATGCCAGTTTTTCTCTGGGTAGGAAAGGCTTGGCTCCTGCCCTGGCTGGAGCATCTCCCATGGGATGATGGAATTTTATCAGCCATGCCCTGGGACTCACTGGCCATGAACAGGAGATCTCTCCTGGAGGGAGGATGGGCTGTGGGAGAGATAAAGATGATTGCCCAGCTGGTTTAAAGCTGGCCCATGAGCAGGAGATATCCCCAAGGAGATAAGGATCACTGCCACACCTGTCCCATTAACAGGAGATAATTCCCACAGGGATAAGAATCGCTGCCACACCCAGTTTTTAACAATGGCCCATTAACAGGAGATATCTCCTGGATGAAGGGTGGGGCATGGGAAAGATAAAGATGACTGCCCCACCTGGTTTTTATCACCTGGCCCATGAACAGGAGATCTCTCCTGGAGGGAGGATGGGCTGTGGGAGAGATAAAGATGATTGCCCCAGCTGGTTTAAAGCTGGCCCATGAGCAGATAATGTGTGCCAGGAGATCAGGGGCACAGATGGGGACAGACCCCCATTTCTGATGCCATGCAAACCCTGGCTGTGCTTCCCTGGCTGTGTGTGTGTGGCAGGTGGAGGAGGAGCTGCAGGAGCAGGAGTTCCTGGATCGCTGCTTCCAGGAGATGCTGGAGGAGGAGGAGCAGGATTGGTTCATCCCGGCGCGGGACCTTCCCCAGGGCATGGGGCAGCTCCAGCAGCAGCTGCACGGGCTGGGCCTGGGGGACGGCCACGGCGCCGAGGACATCCTGGTGAGCAGCTGGGGACTGTCCCAGCCTGGGACTGGCCCATCCTGAGATTGTCCCATGCTCAGAATTGTCCCATCCCTGGGGATTGTCCCATCCTGGGGATTGTCCCATCCTGAGATTGTCCCATGCTCAGAATTGTCCCATCCTGGGATTGTCCCATCCCTGGGATTGTCCCATGCTGGGGATTGTCCCATCCTGGGAATTGTCCCATCCTGGGGATTGTCCCATCCTGGGGATTGTCCCATCCTGAGATTGTCCCATCCTGGGGATTGTCCCATCCTGAGATTGTCCCATCCTGGGAATTGTCCCATCCCTGGGATTGTCCCATCCTGGGGATTGTCCTATCCTGGGATTGTCCCGTGCTCAGAATTGTCCCATCCTGGGATTGTCCCATCCCTGGGATTGTCCCATGCTGGGGATTGTCCCATCCTGGGAATTGTCCCATCCTGGGGATTGTCCCATCCTGGGGATTGTCCCATCCTGAGATTGTCCCATCCTGGGAATTGTCCCATCCTGGGATTGTCCCATCCTCAGAATTGTCCCATCCTGGGATTGTCCCATCCCTGGGATTGTCCCATGCTGGGGATTGTCCCATCCTGGGAATTGTCCCATCCTGGGAATTGTCCCATCCTGGGGATTGTCCCATCCTGGGGATTGTCCCATCCTGGAGATTGTCCCATCCTGGGAATTGTCCCATCCTGGGAATTGTCCCATCCCTGGGATTGTCCTATCCTGGGGATTGTCCCATCCTGGGATTGTCCCATGCTGGGGATTGTCCCATCCTGGGGATTGTCCCATCCTGGGAATTCTCCTATGCCTGAGATTCTTCCTTGAAATTGTCCCATCCTTGGAAATATCCCATCCCTGGAATTGTCAAATCCTTGGAATTGTTCTATCCCTGGGATTCTTCCTTGGAATTATCCCATCCCGGAAACTGTCCCATCCTTGGAATTGTCCCATCTCTGGAATTGTCCAATCCTTGGAATTAGTCCATCCATGGAATTGTCAAATCCTTGGATTTCTTCAATCCCTGGAATTGTCCCATCCCTGGAATTCTCCTATCCCTGGGATTGATTCTTCCTTGGAATTATCCCATCCTTGGAATTGTCCCATCCCTGAAATTTTCCAGTCCTCAGAATTGTCTCATCCCTGGAATTGTCAAATCCTTGGAATTGTCCTGTCCCTGGAATTATTCCTTGGGATTGTCCCATCCCTGGAATTGGCCCATCTTTGGAATGATCCAATCCTTGGAATTATTCCATCCTTGGAATTCTTTCATCCCTGGAATTGTCCCAATCCTTGGAATTGTCCCATCCCTGGAATTATTCCACCCTTGCAATTGTATCCCTGGAATTTTCAAATCCCTGGAATTGTCCCATCCATGGAATTTTCCAATCCTCAGAATTGTCCCATCCCTGGAATTGTTCCATCCATGCCATTGTCCAATCCTTGGAATTATCCCAATCCATGGAAATGTCCAGTCTTTAGAATTGTCCCATCCCTGGAATTCTCTTATCCTTGGAATTATCCTATCCCTGGAATTGTCCCATCCTTGGAATTCTTTTATCCCAGGAATTATCTAATCCCTGGAATTCTCTTATCCCTTTGAATTGTCCCATTTTTGGAATTATCCCATCCTTGAAATTCTATCCCTGGAATTCTCCCAATCCCAGGAATTCTCCCATCCCTGTCTCCCCCCCTCCAGCTGTGGCAATGTGGGAAACCCCTGGAATTCTGACATGTCCCATTCCCAATTTTTTTTTTTTTTTCCAGAGCAAAAGCAACTTGAATCCAGATGCCAAGGAATTTGTGCCTGGAGTGAAATACTGACCCTGGGAATGGCCAGAGACTGATCCCTGCTCCAGGGAAATTTGGGACATGGGAAGAGCCAGGAGTGGCTCCAGGCATCTGCTCCAGCTCCAAGTACTTTTTTTGGTTTTCCCTATTTTTATTTTTCTTTTTATCAGCTTTTTCCTCACCTTTTTTTTTTTTTTTTTTTGTTTTTTTTTTTTTTGTTTTTTTTTTTTTTTTTTTTTTCTTCTTGGCAGTTTTTGGCTTCCTGGGATTTGTGGTGGGAAAAAAAAAAATCATGGAATAATCATGGGGAAAATCAAGGAAAAAAAAAAATCAATGGTGGGGAAATCAGGTTTTGGTGCTTTTGGAGGGATTTTAGGGATCCCCAGGTTTTCCCTGATTTTCTGCAATGGGATTTTTCCTGCTGGAACTGAAGGTGTGATCCTGAAATTCCTCCACGTGGAAGCTGAGCTGGGGGATCCTGCCAATTCCTGAGGTTTTTAGGGAAACCTGCATTCCCCAAATTCCTCATCTGACACTACAGCCCTAATTCCTCACGGATAAAAATCCAAGGAAAAGCAAATTCCTGGCAGAGAGGAGAGGGAGGGAGGGGTTGGAGCAGCATTCCAAGGGATCCTCTGTTGGGATGAATATTTCTGGGAATATCCTGGTGCTGATCCCTTTTCCAAGGAGCAGAATTTGATCCTGGGAATTCATTTCCTTCCCCAATCCATGAGAGCTGCAGCTCCCTAAAATCCCAGCTGCTCCCAAGGTTCAGAAATCCAGGGAAAGGGAGGAAATTCCCAGGTCTGAAATCCCAGACTGGGAAATCAGGAACTTTTTGGGATTGGGAATCTACAAGGCAAAAAAAAAGGAATTTCTCCAGGTCAGAAATCCCTGTCCAGGGAAAAGTGGGAACTCCTTAGGAGCTATCCAAGGAGAGCAGGAATTTTTTGGGATTGGGAATTCCTGTCCAGAGAAATCAGGATTTTTTTGGGATTGGGAATTCCTGTCCAGGGAAATCAGGATTTTTTTGGGATTGGGAATTCCTGTCCAGAGAAATCAGGATTTTTTTGGGATTGGGAATTCCAGTCCAGGGAAATCAGGGTTTTTTTGGGATTGGGAATTCCTGTCCAGGGAAATCAGGATTTTTTTGGGATTGGGAATTCCTGTCCAGGGAAATCAGGGGTTTTTTTGGGATTGGGAATTTTTTGGGATTGGGAATTCCTGTCCAGAGAAATCAGGATTTTTTTGGGATTGGGAATTCCTGTCCAGAGAAATCAGGATTTTTTTGGGATTGGGAATTCCTGTCCAGGGAAATCAGGATTTTTTTGGGATTGGGAATCCATGAGAAAAAAAGAGGAATTTCTCCAGGTCAGAAATCCCTCTCCAGGAAAAGTGGGAGCTTCTCAAGGTTAGAAACCTTATCCAGGGAAATTGGGAATTTTTTGGGATTGGGAATCCCTACAGAGGAAAAATAGGAGCTCCTTGGGATTGGGAATCCCTCTCCAGGAAAAGTGGGAGCTTCCCAAGGTCAGAAATCCCTGTCCAGGGAAATCAGGAACTTCCCAGGATGGGGAATCCATGAGAAAAAAAAAAAAAAAAAAAAAAAGAGAGAGAGAAGAATTTCTCCAGGTCAGAAATCCCTCTCCAGAGAAAATCAGGAACTTTTTTGGGATTAGGAATTCCTATCCAAGGAAATCAGGAATTTTTTGGGATTGGAAATCCCAAACCAGAGAAACCAGGAGCTCTGAACCCTTTTTCCAGGGAAAAGTGGGAATCCTGGGAAAGCAGCAGCAGTCAGCCCCATTCCTGCTGGGTGAGCTCATCCCTGCAAATTCCCATTCCCTAAATTCCTGAATCAGCAGGATCAGGGGCCACTGGACCATGAACAGGGCTGAGCTCAGGCAATTCCTGGCTCCCAGTTTTCCCAGCCCCTCTGGAATCATTTCCCTACAGAAAAAATCCCATTTGGGGCTGGCCAGGATGAGATCCATCCTCCCCTCCTCCTTTTCCAGGTTTTCCTTGGATTTCTCCCCTCATTCCCTCCTTTCCCCTCCCCCCTCATGCTGTAAATTTTGGACAAGGTGTTATCCCAAATAAAGTTTTTTTGGAAGGGAGCAGGGCCAGAGTTTTCCTTGGAAAACTGAGGGGTCTCCATGAGCCCTCCCAGTGATCCCAGTCATTCCCAGTTGGAGCCTGAGGAATTTCCCTTCTGGATTTTCCATCCTTTGTGGCCCTTTGGATTCCCAGAGATTTTCAGAGATTTCCCAGGGATTTTTTTTTTTTTTTTTTTTTTTCCCTTTTTAAGTGGAAATTGCCCCAAAAGCTGCTCCAGCAGCTCCATGTGCATTCCCAGGTCATGGATGTCACAGCCCTGATCCCAGTCTTTGGGATTTCCTCCTCTTCCTGCTTCTCCTTGGATGCAGAGCCCTCCCTGCCTGTGCTGGCAGGCTCAGCACTCCATTCCCAATCCTGTTCCCAATCCCATCCCTAACCTCAATCCAAATCCCAATCACAGTCCTAATCCTAATAGCATTCATCATCTTAATACTGATTTTGATCCTAATCCAAATCCCAATCCTAATCATAATTCTGATCCCAATACCCATCCTCATTCCCAAGCCCATTCCCTTCCCCCAGTCCCATTCCCTGCCCCCAATCCCAATCCCATCCCCATCCCCATTCCCATCCCACTCCCATTCCCAATCCCATTCCCATCCCCATTCCCACTCCCCTTGGGGCAGTGCAACCATTTTATTGCAAACCACAAACACATTCTCCCAGGCACTCCCTGTGGTTTTTTGGGGCTCTCCCCCCAGTTTTTGGGGCTCTCCCCTCAGTTTTTGGGGCTCTCCCCCAGTTTTTTTGGCTCAGAACTCGTGTGTGTAGAACACATCCACATTCCTGGCATGATCCAGCGGCAGCGCCGTTCCCACATTCCCATCCTGCCCCTCCCCTCACTCCCGGTCCCATCCTGCCCCATTCCCATTCCCACATTCCCATCCCCATCCTGCCTCATTTCCATGCTCCCATTCCCATCCAGCCCCATTCCCATTCCCACATTCCCATTCCCACATTCCCATCCCCATCCTGCCCATCCCCTCACTCCTGGTCCCATCCTGCCCTAACCCCACATTCCCATCTCCATCCTGCCCCATTTCCATGCTCCCATTCCTGTTCTTTCCCATTCCCATCCAGCCCCATTCCCATTTCATCCCATCCCACCCCATTCCCATTCCTGTTCCTGTTCCCATCCTACCCCATTCCCACTCTCCCATTCCCATTCCCATTTCCATTCCCACTCTCCCATTCCTATCCCCATCCCCATTCCCATTCCCATTTCCGTTTCCATTCCTGTTCCTCTTCCCATCCTACCCCATTCCCACTCTCCCATTCCCATTCTCCCATTCCCACTCTCCCATTCCCGCCCATCCCCATTCCCATCCCATCCCTCATCTCTCATTCCCATCCCCATTCCCATCCCATCCCATCCCATCCCATCCCATCCCATCCCATCCCATCCCATCCCATCCCATCCCCCATCCCATCCCATCCCATCCCATCCCATCCCATCCCATCCCATCCCTCATCTCTCATTCACATCCCATTCCCATTCCCATCCCCATTCCCGCCCCATTCCCATCCCCATTCCCATCCCCATTCCCGCCCCATTCCCACTCCCCCATTCCCGCTCCCCTTGGGGCAGTGCAACCGTTTTATTGCAAACCACAAACCCCGTTCTCCCGGGCGCTCCCCCCGGTTTCTCGGGGCGCTCCCCCCGGTTTCTCGGGGCTCTCCCCGTTATTTCTGGCTCAGAACTCGTGCGTGTAGAACACATCCACATTCCTGGCATGATCCAGCGGCAGCGCCGCTCCCACGCTGCGCGCCCCGAGGCGCGCTCCGCCCAGCGCCGAGGAGCGCTTCAGCTTCAGGAGGCTGAACCGCGAGAAGGCTCCGCCCGGAGCCGCGGCCCGCGCCTGCTCCAGCACCCGCACGAACCCTGCGACATCGGCGACACGCCAGCGGGGTCACGGCGGACCCCAAAACACAAACCCCGAACCTCCAAAATCCCCCCGGAGCGGAGGCGCTCACCCGGCCGCAGGCGCTCCCAGCTGTTCCACACCGAGCCCACGCACACGATGGGCAGCCCCAGCTCGCCCGCGAACAGGCTCTGCGGGGTGGGGACACTCGGTGGCACCGCTGGCACCTCCTCCGAGGTGGCACCGCCGGCAGATGTCACCTCCCCCCGGTGAGGGCTCACCTGGTGGATTTTGGGCAGCACGGCCACCACGTGGCGCGCCAGCAGCTCGCCCGCTTGGCTGAAGATGTGGCAGCACAGGGGGTCACCGAGCTGGGCACCTGCGGGTGGCACGGGGACATGGGATACTCGGGGACACTCGGGGACATGGGACAGTTGGGGACACTCGGGGACACTCGGGGACATGGGACAGTTGGGGACATGGGACACACAGGCACACATGGGGACATGGGACACTCGGGGACACTCAGAGACACTCGGAGACATGGGACACACAGGGACACACAGGGATATGGGACATATGGGGACACACAGGGACACACAGGGATATGGGACATATGGGGACATGGTACACAGAGACATGGGACACACAGGGACATGGCACCCATGGGGACACGGGACACACAGGGACACACAGGCACCCATGGGGACATGGGACACACAGGGACACTCAGGGACACACAGGCACCCATGGGGACATGGGACACACAGGGACATGGCACCCATGGGGACATGGGACACACAGGGACACTCAGGGACACACAGGCACACACGGGGACATGGGACACACAGGGACATGGCACCCATGGGGATACAGGACACATGGGGACACAGCACACTCAGGGACACAGGACACATGGGGACGTGGCACCCACGGGGACATGGGACACTCAGGGACACACAGGGACATGGGACACTGCCCTGTGTCCCCAACAGGAGCCGAGTTGGTGGCACCTGGGTGTCCCCACCCCGAGGAGGGCGCAGAGTGCTCGGGGCCAAGGTGCACCCGGGGCAGAGAGCAGGGAGTGGCACTGGGAGGGACAAAGGGGACAGGGACAAGGGGGATGGGGACAAACAGGGGACAGGGATAATGGCACAGGGACAATGGGGACAGGGACAGTGACAGTGGCACGGGGACAGGGACAGGGTGGCTCGTACCCCGGGCCAGCTCGCGGCAGAACCCCGCGAACGCGGCCTTGTCGAAGGAGCGGTACAGGTGTGTCAGGAGCCCCATCCTGTCCGAGATCTGGGGGGGCAGGGCAGGGGGCTGGGCTGGGGGCTGGGCACCCCCCAGGGGTCCTGAGCCCCCACACCCTCCCAAACCCCCCAAGGACCCCCAAAACCCACCCCAAACCCCAAAACCCACCCCAAGCACCCCAATACCCATCCCAAAAGTCCTCAAGCACCCAACAGCCATCCCAAAACCCCTCAAAGATCCCAATACCCATCCCAAAACCCCTCTAGAACCCCAAAGCCCATCCCCAAAACCCTCAAGAACCCTAAAACCCATCCCAAACCCCTGCAGAACTCCAACACCCATCCCAACACCCCTCAAAGACCCCAAACCCATCCCAAGCCCCTCCAGAACCCCAAAGCCCATCCCAAACCCCTCTAGAACCCCAACACCCATCCCAAAACCCTTCCAGGACCCTGATACCCATCCCAAAACCCTTCCAGGACCCTGATACCCATCCCAAAACCCCTCAGTATTTTAATATTTATTTTAAAGTCCTTCCAGGACCTTGATACCCATCCCAAACACTTCAAGACCCCAATACGCATCCCAGAACCCCAATACCCATCCCAAAACCCCTCAATATTTGAATATTTATTTTAAAACTCTCCCAGGACCTTGATGCCCATCCCAAAGCCCCTCAAGGACCCCAATATCCATTCCAGAACCCCAATATCCATCCCAAAGCCCCTCAAGGACCCCAATATCCATCCCAGAACCCCAATATCCATCCCAAAGCCCCTCAAGGACCCCAATATCCATCCCAGAACCCCAATATCCATCCCAAAGCCCCTCAAGGACCCCAATATCCATCCCAGAACCCCAATATCCATCCCTAAGCCTCTCAAGGACCCCAATATCCATCCCAGAACCCCAATATCCATCCCTAAGCCCCTCAAGGACCCCAATATCCATCCCAAAGCCTCCTAAAGACCCAAACACCCAAAGCACCCTGATACTCATCCCAAAGCTCCCCCAGCACCATCTCAGACCCCTCCAGGACCCCAATACCCATCCCAAATCCCTTCCAGGACCCTGACACCCACCCCACACCCCTGCTAGGACCCCAATCCCCCAGTCACCTGGAAGTAGTCGAACATGGCCTGCTGGACAAAGGCCACGTCGTGGGGTGCCGGCTGCAGGTTGTCCAGGGAGTCAAACACGGCCTTGATGGCGCGGTGAGAGATCCAGAAGGCTGGGAAGGGATGGGGGAATGAATGGGGGAATGGTGGGAATGGGGTCACCACCCTGGGACCCCAAACACCCCCAAACGCCCCCAAACACCCCCAAACATGGCCTTGATGGCGCAGTGAGAGATCCAGAACGCTGGGAATGGATGGGGGAATGAATGGGGGGAATGAATGGGGGGAATGGTGGGAATGGGGTCAGGAATGGTGGGGATGGTGGGAATGAATGGTGGGAATGGGGTCACCACCCTGGGACCCCAAACACCCCCAAACACCCCCAAACACGGCCTTGATGGCGCAGTGAGAGATCCAGAACGATGGGAATGGATGGGGGAATGAATGGGGGGAATGAATGGGGGGAATGGATGGGGGGAATGGTGGGAATGGGGGAATGAGGTCACCACCCTGGGACCCCAAACACCGCTGGGAGACCATGACACACATCCCAAATTCCCTCCAGGACACCAAACACTCATCCCAAAACTCCCCTAGGACACCCAAAACCCCAATACCCATCCCAAACCCCTCTAGAACCCCAAAGCCCATCCCCAAAACCCTCAAGAACCCTAAAACCCATCCCAAACCCCTCCAGAACTCCAACATCCATCCCAAAACCCCTCAAGGACCCTGATACCCATCCCAAACCCCTATAGAACCCCAAAACCCATCCCAAAATCCCTCAAGAACCCCAAAGTCCATCCCAAATTCCCTCCAGCAACATTATAACCACCCCAGACCCCTCACAGGATCCTAACACCCATCCCAAACCCCCCTAGGACCCAAACATCCATCCCAAAACTCCTCAAAGACCCCAATACCCATCCCCAAACCCTTCCAGAACCCCAAAACCCATCCCAAACCCCTCTAGAACCCCAAAACCCATCCCAAACCCCTCCAGAACCCAAAAGCCCATCCCCAAAACCCTCATGAACCCCAAAACCCATGCCAAAACCCTTCCAGAACCCCAATACCCATCCCCAAACCCTTCCAGAACCCCAAAATCCATCCCAAAGCCCCTCAAAGACCCCAACCCCCCCCAAACCCCGTGGGGTCTCACCCGAGCCCTCGTCCCCCATCATGTGTCCCCAAATCCCCCAAAATCTCCCCCCCAAATCCCCCCAGGTGTCACCTGAGCCCTCGTCCCCCATCATGTGTCCCCAAATCCCCCAAATCCCCCAGGTGTCACCTGAGCCCTCGTCCCCATCATGTGTCCCCAAATCCCCCAAACCCCCCCAGGTGTCACCTGAGCCCTCGTCCCCCATCATGTGTCCCCAAATCCCCCCCAAATCCCCCCAGGTGTCACCTGAGCCCTCGTCCCCCATCATGTGTCCCCAAAGCCCCCCCAGGTGTCACCTGAGCCCTCGTCCCCCATCATGTGTCCCCAAATCCCCCCCAGGTGTCACCTGAGCCCTCGTCCCCCATCATGTGTCCCCAGCCCCCGCAGCCGCTCTCGGAGCCGTCGGGGTTGATGAGTTTGCAGTTGGAGCCGGTGCCCGAAATGAGCACGATCCCACCTGGGGGGGAAACACCCAAAATATCCCCAAAAGGGAAAAAATCACCCAAAATAACCCCAAAAGGGAAAATTGGGGGAAAAAACACCCAAAATAACCCCAAAAGGGAAAATTGGGGGGGGAAAAAACACCCAAAATAACCCCAAAAGGGAAAATTGGGGGAAAACACCCAAAATAACCCCAAAAGGAAAAATTGGGGGGGAAAAAACACCCAAAATATCCCCAAAAGGGAAAAACACCCAAAATAACCCCAAAAGGAAAAAACACCCAAAATAACCCCAAAAGGGAAAATTGGGGGGAAAAAACACCCAAAATAACCCCAAAAAGGGAAAACTGGGGGGAAAAAACACCCAAAGTAACCCCAAAAGGGAAAATGGGGGGGGAAAAAACACCCAAAATAACCCCAAAAGGAAAAAACACCCAAAATATCCCCAAAAGGGAAAATTGGGGGGGGAAAAAAAACTTCCAAAATTTTATGTTGAATTATATATCTATATATATCTATATATATCTATATATAGATATAGATATATATATAGATAAATACATATGTATTAATATATATATCAATATATATAGATATCAATCTATATATTGATATCAATATATATAGATATTGAATTATATAGATATTAATATATATGATATTAATATATATTGATATTCAATCATATATGTAAATAAAAATATATAAAATTATAATAATATATAAAATAATATAATATACTATTCTAGAATTATATGACATATATTATGACATATAAAATAATATATATATAGGATAATATCTACACAAATAATATATGTTATATGTTAAATAATGTAAAACATGTAATATATAATATAAAAAATATAATGTGTATAGTTATAGGACATAGAATATGCAATATATAATATGCAATATATAATCTATAATCTAATCTATAATCTACAATTGAAAATTGAATCTATAATATATAACATATATGTTATAATATATATAAAATTATTGTAATATCATAATAATATATATAACATATAATGTAACATAATATTATATAACATAAATAATATAATACCTATGTGCACCATATACATAATTATTAATATATATTATATGCATAATGTATATTAGTAATATACATAGAATAAGAATTAAAATCACAAGTGTGTGCTTTGAATAGGAGAAATAAAAATGAAAATAAAAACAAATTTAAAATAAAAATAAATTTAAAATAGAATTGAAAATAAATTTAAAATAAAAATAAAAAATAAAAATAAAAATAAAAAATTAAACAAAAACATTAAAAAATTGAATAAAAAACAAAAAGAAAAAGAATTTTAAAAATTTAAAAAAATTTTAAAAATAAAATTAAAAGATAAAAAAAATAAAATTTTGAAATAAAATAAAAATTAAAATAAAAATAAAAATAAAAAAAAAAATTAAAATAAAAATAAATTTAAAATAAAATTTAAAATAAATTAAAAATAAAAATAAAAATAATATTTAAAATAAATTTAAAATAAAATAAATTAAAAATAAAAATAAAAATAATATAAAAAAAAATTTAAAATAAAAATAAATTTAAAATAAAATTTAAAATAAATTAAAAATAAAAAAATATAAATTTAAAATAAAAATAAATTTAAAATAAAATTTAAAATAAATTAAAAATGAAAATAAAAATAATATAATAAAAAAAAGAAAATTTAAAATAAAAATAAATTTAAAATAAAATTTAAAATAAATAAAAAATAAAAATATAAATTTAAAATAAAATAAAAAATAGAATAAAAAATGAAAAGAAAAAGAAATTTTAAAATAAAAATAAATGTAAAGTAAAAATAAAATAAATAAAAAAAAAATAAAAATAAAAATAAAAATAAATAAAAATAAAAATAAATAAAAATAAAAAAAATAAAAATAATAAAAAATAGAATAAAAAATAAGAAAGAAATTTTAAAATAAAAATAAATACTGAAAGAAATAACTAAAGTAGAAGAAGGGAAGTAGGAGCCGAGCGCAGGTCCCGTCCTGTCCCGTCCTGTCCCCTGTCCGTCCCTATCCCCGGCCCCTGCTGCCCCTGTCCCTGTCCCGGTCCCCCTGTCCCCTGTCCCCCTGTCCCCGTCCCCCGTCCGCGGCCCTGTCCCCGTCCGTCCCTGTCCCGTCCAGCCCCTCTGTCCGTCCTCGCCTGGTCCCTGTCCCGCGCGCCCGGTCCTGTCCCTGTCCCCTGTCCCTCCCGTCCCGCCCTGCCCCTGCCTGTCCCGGCTGGCACCCCGGCCTGCCCTGTCCTGTCCTATGGCCCTGCTGATACGCCGCTGCCGCGACCCGATCCGTCCAGCCGCGTACGCCTCGTCCCGTCCCTGGCCTGGTCCCCCCCGCCCTGAGTCCTGCCCCTGTCCTGTCCTGTCCGTGTACCCGTCCGTCAGTCCCGGTCCCGCCCGGATCCAGCCTGTACACGGCCACGGTCCGCCCGTCCGGTCTGCGTCCCCGTCCTGTCCGTCCTGCCGCACCGCCCTCGGCAGAGGAGACAGGCCCTGGGGACGGGATAAACCGGGATAGATAAACCGGGATAAACCGGGATAAACGGCCACGGCCGCGGGCTGGTCCCCGCCGCTCAGGGACAGGCCCTGGGACAGAGAGAAACCGGGATAAACCGGGATAGATAAACCGGGATAAACGGCCACAGCCGCAGGCTGGTCCCCGCCGCTCAGGGACAGGCCCTGCGACAGAGAGACAGGGATAAACCGGGATAGATAAACCGGGATAGACCGGGATAAACGGCCACAGCCGCGGGCTGGTCCCTGCCGCTGAGAGACAGGCCCTGGGGATGGGATAAACCGGGATAGATAAACCGGGATAGAGCGGGATAAACAACCGGGATAAACCGGCACAGCCTCGGGCTGGTCCCTGCTGCTGAGAGACAGGCCCTGGGACAGAGAGAAACCGGGATAAACCGGGATAAACCAGGATAGACCGGGATAGACCGGGATAAACCAGGATAGACCGGGATAAACCGGGATAGACCGGGATAGACCATGATAGACCGGGATAAACCGGGATAGACCGGGATAAACTGGCATGGCCTCGGGCTGGTCCCCGCCGCTCAGAGACAGGCCCTGGGACAGAGAGATATACTGGGACAGACTGGGACAGACTGGGACAAACTGGGATAGACTGAGATAGACTGGGATAAACTGGGACAGATGGGATAGACTGGGACAGAGTAGGACAAACTGGGATAAACTGGGACAAACTGGGACAAACTGGGATTGGCACCAAGACTGCCCCTAGGGATAGGACAGACCAGGACAAACGGGGACAAACTGGGACAAACTGGGACTGGCACTGGGACTGGCACCGAGGGACAGCCCCTGGGAACGGGACAGACCAGGACAAACTGGGACAAACAGGACTGGCACTGAGGGACAGCCCCTGGGACCCACAGGGACATTGGGGGGGGTTGGGAACAAGGCAGGGGACAGGCCAGGGAGCGCAGGGTGGCACTGGGGGTTTGGGGACAGGTTTGGGGCCAGGTTTGGGGCCAGGTTTGGGGCCAGGTTTGGGGACAGGTTTGGGGCCAGGTTTGGGGACAGGTTTGGGGACAGGGTTTGGGGCCAGGTTTGGGGCCAGGTTTGGGGCCAGGTTTGGGGCCAGGTTTGGGGACAGGTTTGGGGACAGGTTTGGGGACAGGTTTGGGGACAGGTTTGGGGCCGGGTTTGGGGACAGGTTTGGGGCCAGGTTTGGGGACAGGTTTGGGGACGGGTTTGGGGACGGGTTTGGGGACGGGTTTGGGGACGGGTTTGGGGACAGGTTTGGGGCCAGGTTTGGGGACAGGTTTGGGGCCAGGTTTGGGGCCGGGTTTGGGGCCGGGTTTGGGGACAGGTTTGGGGACGGGTTTGGGGACGGGTTTGGGGACGGGTTTGGGGACAGGTTTGGGGTCAGGTTTGGGGACAGGTTTGGGGACAGGTTTGGGGACAGGTTTGGGGCCAGGTTTGGGGACAGGTTTGGGGACAGGTTTGGGGACAGGTTTGGGGACAGGTCTGGGGCTCACCAGGGCGCTCAGGGGCTCCTGGGGGTCGGCGCCCGCTTTGCTCTTGGCCTCGCTGACCATGCGCTCGATCCTCTGCAGGCACAGCTCGGGCCCGATCAGCTGCACGGGGACAGGGACAGGGACAGGGACAGGGAATGGGACAGGGACGGGAATGGGACGGGGACAGGGAATGGGACAGGGACAGGGAATGGGACAGGGGACAGGGACGGGGACAGGGACAGGGACGGGGACAGGGACAGGGAATGGGACAGGGAATGGGACAGGGAATGGGACAGGGACGGGGAATGGGACGGGGACAGGGAATGGGACAGGGACAGGGAATGGGACAGGGGACAGGGACGGGACAGGGACAGGGACAGGGAATGGGACAGGGACAGAGAATGGGACAGGGAATGGGACAGGGACAGGGAATGGGACAGGGACAGGGGACAGGGACGGGGACAGGGACAGCCTGAGCCACCGGGGTCACCCAGGGTCACACACGGGGTGTGGGGACACCCTGAGCCACCAGGGGTCACACCCGGGGCTTGGGGACACCCTAAGGCTCCATCCCAGGGGTCACACCCAGGGTTTGAGGTTTGGGGACACCCTGAGGCCACCAGGGCTCAGCCAGGGTCACACAGGATTTTGGGTGTGGGGACACCCTGAAGCTCCATCCCGAGGGACCCACGTGGGTTTGTGACACCCTGAGGCCACCCAGGCTCCCTCCCGGGGTTTTTGGGCACAGGGGACACGGTGGCACTGCCTGCAGTGGCTGCGTCCCACCCGAGTGTCCACGAGTTTGGGGACAACCAGAACAGCCCTGCTGTGTCCCCAAACCCTGCTGTGTCCCCAACCCTGCTGTGTCCCCAACCCTGCTGTGTCCCAAACCCTGCTCCATGTCCCCAACCCTGCTGTGTCCCCCAACCCCACTCCCTGTCCCAACCCCCGCTCCATGTCCCAAACCCCGTGTCCCACCCCCACCCCATGTCCCAAATCTCGTGTCCCAAGCCCAGCTCCGTGTCCCAAACCCGCTCCCCGTGTCCTGTCCCCGTGTCCCCCCCCCGGGCTGGCTCAGGGCTGTCCCCAGCTCACCCAGTGGTTGGTGCAGGGTCCCTCGGTCTCGGCCACGATTTCCCCATCTCCGGACACCAGCACCACCTTGGAGTGGGTGCCCCCTCTGCGGGGACATTGGGGGGACACTGCCAGCGCCCCTCACTGTCCCCAATCCCACCGGGACATTGCCAGCGCCCCCATTGTCCCCAATACACCGGGACACTGCCAGCGCCCCCCATTGTCCCCAATCCCACCGGGACACTGCCAGCACCCCCCCATTGTCCCCAATCCCACCGGGACACTGCCAGCGCCCCCCATTGTCCCCAATCCCACCGGGACACTGCCAGCACCCCCCATTGTCCCCAATACACCGGGATACTGCCAGCGCCCCCCATTGTCCCCAATCCCACCGGGACACTGCCAGCACCCCTCATTGTCCCCCCATATCAACGGGACACTGCCAGCGCCCCCCATTGTCCCCAATCCCACCGGGACACTGCCAGCACCCCCACTGTCCCCACCGAGTGGGGGGACACTGCCAGCGCCCCCCCACTGTCCCCCCATTCCGCTCCCCCGGGACGGGGGTACCCCAGCGGGTATCGGGGTTCGGGGATCAGGGATCGGGTCCCGGTGCCGCCCCCCGGGAATGGGGGAGCCCCCCCGAGCCCCCCCGCACCCAGCGCGACCCCTCACCCCTCCACCCCGCCGAACAGCGCCGCCATCGCCGCCCGGCCCCGCCCCGTGGCCACGCCCATGCCCATTTATGGATGGTGACCACGCCCATTCACACAACGTCACATGGACACGCCCCTCCCTGTAT